>VXAZ01004719.1:24814-50439 GCA_013399875.1 Gymnorhina tibicen
TGATGATTAACCCTGGTTCAGACTCAGCTTAGTTGTATTCATCTTCATAAACAAACTTTGATTCTTCAGTGTTTGTTCATGTCAGTGAAAAACACTTTTTACTGGTGGTACAATTTAACATTTCAATGTCGTCGAAGAGTGATTTTGTATTATTTTATGTATTAACAATAAGACCCATCTTGCTGTTTTTATAAAAATTACCTTGGAAAGGATCTCAAAAGGCTCTGTAATCTGTTTTGAACCAGAATCAAGTATGTATCAATAGCTGGCGGTCAAATCTAGTCTTAATCTGATACTAGAACACTTCTGCTGAACACAATTAAAGACTGATCATACTGGATCTGTCTGCCTAGGAACTTGTGATCAGATTGCTATCTACAGCAGACTAAGGAACACCTATAAGAGAGAAGACTTTACCTCAGTTAAGATCATCCTTTCTGCTTCTTGGGATCTTGATAATCTTAAATGTGCAAAAGGACATTTTTATTAGTAAAATCCTGCAGTGCTGATCTCATTTGCTGTACTTAATGTCACTATAAATAATGCAAAATATATTTTACTATCTGTAATATCCTTCTTGTAGTTCTTTCCATGTTTGGAAACATGGTATGCTTTATATTTAGGTGTTCCTTATGCTTCCATATTGCTTTTTAGCTCTCAATATGTTAGAATTAATGCAACTAAAGCTTGGCAGAGAAGACTTCACTACTTGAGTGGAAAAGGAAGGATTTGTTTTTGTGTAGATGAAGACCAGTCTTCTGAAGCACCGACTGAATGTCAAAGTGGTATGAGTTTTAATACCCTGATCAGACATGCAGGTTTTATTTCTATTACTGTCACAATTTATATAAAATTTTGATCAATGTCCCTATGGATTCTTCATCTCTAAAAAGTTGTTAACACAGCTTCTTTAATTTTGGATTGCATATATTAATGTTTTCATAAGACTTTGAAAACCTCTCCAACCAATAAGTTATGCAGTATAAAGTATTTATTATGACACAGATCTGTATTTTCAAGTCTTGTGTCTTCTGTGTAATTTATAGTACATCCTTAGATCTCTTTTGGAAAGAACTGTTTCATCTGAACTCCTTCATAACTTCTGACAGACCTGTCTAAATACCTAACTATAGCAACACTGATAGTAAAACTTTAAATAAGTTTAAATGTGGCAGGTTGTGGTGGTTACGGTTACCAGTGTATGTGTTTTGGACAGAAGAGTTTCTCATAAGGTTTAAGAACAAATAAAGATAGATGGGATAAAACTGTTAGAATTACATTGTGTAAATTTTGGTGTAAATATAGATTTCACAGTGGAAAATAGTGCAAAATGACCTGATAAACAGATATGTATTGGAAACTATTTTGCTAATTGGCTATGCATTTTTCTTTAAGTTCAGTGCCATCAGATTGCACCAAGTATTCCTATATATGGTAGTTCTCAAAAATGTAAACTGCAATATTTAATCCCTTTGTTGGAAGGTATGCATGTTTTTGTTTATATAGAAGTTGGTTGTATTACTTTTGCCAGGCATGTCTGATTAAAATTTGCTAAGAAGGTTGTAGAATAGTTCCCATGTGGATACTAAGTTTCTTTTTATAACATTTCAGATTTTATTGTTTCCATAAGTTTTCAACTCCATTCAAACCTTTGTTTCAAGTCTTCCCAACAAATTTTAGTTATGATTGTTCAAATCTTCTTTGTAATATATTGCATCAGATTTTAAAGCAAATGCTGACAGCAGCAGTATTTATGCCCTGCATACCAAGCAGATACCACATGGTTTGAATAATGGGCACCCCCGCCGAGCGTGGATCAAATCAAAATCTTTCATAGTCATGTGAAATGCACTGATAGAAATCTGTCTTTAAATGTGCCTTCTTATTTAAAGATGAATTCTTCTAGAGTTTATCCTGACACTGATACATGTATGGGATTCCCACTAATGCTAATGAAAGCTGAAAAAGCAGTAGGCTTCAAGTTGTCCCAGAAGTCACCCCAACCTTATATACCACTAAATAAACACCATGGAGTTTATTGTTGGTAATAGGAAGGCTAACTTTAAAGCTTTAACATCACAGTTCTTTGGCTGTTATCAATGCTAAAGACAGAAGTTTTTTGATCAGGCTTTGGCCCATAATTCTTAACACCAGTTGCTTCTTTTGTTTTATTTAAAATGTTGAAGTTGTAATCTAAAAGTAAACAGAAAAAGCTAAATTTCCAAGAGTAGCAATAACTCAGTCATATTGCAGATGAGGAAAATATTTGTGTTTTGGCTAAATTTTTTTGTGGGAATTTTATTGCCTGGGAATACATCAGCAGAATTTTATGAAATTCCAAATGTAAACAGAAACTGGTTGTAGAACGAATATATGCAGAACTCTGTTTTAAGTTATCTTCTTCTTACTGCACTGTTAATTCTTTCTTCTTCCTTTTGTTTTAATGGCATTGTTTCCAAAAAATTTTTTTTATAAAGAGAAAAAATTGTGGGTTTGGGATACTGATGTTTAGTTTCATTAGAAGATCTTGTAAGGTTCTTTATTTCAATAATATACACATCAGTATAAAACCATGTCTGTGGTACATCATTAACAAAATACCCAGTATACAGTCTGTATGTTCTAGGAACTCAAGCTCTTGTCCACAAAGAAAATTCACCAGTGAGGTTAATATCCAAGGAAAGCTGTAGATTTCATACTCAGCCCCACTAGCTGCAGTTCTGCTAAAAAATATTGAAGCTACACACACACACATACACACATTTCACAGGGGAAAAATGATTTCTCATTATTCTTTCCACCCAGATGTATTTATTTAGTTGTTTTTATTTCTATTGCCATGTGTGGCTCAGGAGGCCTCTGCTCCACTGAGGTTCTTTTCAGTATGAGGAGCCCTGTACGTCACAATACAACAAAATCTTCCTTTCCTACCCTTTCAAAAGTACAGATATATATGCTGTCTTTCCTCACTTCCTGTTGAATTAAAAGCTATGCAAGGGTAGAAATGCAGAGGTTAAATAGATCACCTTCATATGTTTTATGTTACATACTAGAGCAAACTTTCTGCCAAAACAGTCTACGCCTTCTTGTCTGACTTAGCTGCTATTAAATACCAAGTACTTCAGAATAAACCACACAGAGAAATAACATTACCCTCCATTGTCTTTGCTTTCCCTATCATCCACAACTTGCAGGCAAGACAAAAAGAGCTGTTCAGATTCTTCACATTTATCTTTGACATTCTCAGAGGGCTTCAGTTCAGAGTTGGAACTGAGGTGTCCTGTTTCTCCGCTTGGTATTTTTCTTAGGGGGCTGATTCCCACACTGCTTGGTAGTTGCTGAGAACCTGACAGAGGACAGTGGTGCACAGGGTCTAATTTTCACTGGGCCAGCATTGCCTAATGTTAGCTGTTGCACAAGGCAGAAACTGGCACATGCTGGGGACTTTTAGATGAACTCTTCTCCACAAAAATTACACTGGTGTCTCAGAGATACCATCAAGACTATGCAATAGCTCAGAGCATCTGAGTCTAATTTAACTTGGCTATTTAATATAATTACAGATTTGTTGCAAGAAGTTGGCTGCTGCTGCTATGGTCGGTTGGGAAAGAAAGCTATCAAGAAATGTTCATTTGAGAGGTTTTCTGATAAGGCAGGTAGACACTTGTGTAGCGCATCTGCTGATGTGGGGCAAGTAAGATAAGCCTCTGTCGAGATCTGTGGCTCAGGAATTTCTGAACA
Source organism: Gymnorhina tibicen (assembly GCA_013399875.1). Classification (NCBI taxonomy): domain Eukaryota; kingdom Metazoa; phylum Chordata; class Aves; order Passeriformes; family Artamidae; genus Gymnorhina; species Gymnorhina tibicen. Next base: position 28,556 of record VXAZ01004719.1, read on the forward strand.
ACATAGAAACCAAAGTAGGTTTTCTTTCCTGTTTGATCTTGGTCAATTACAGCTGTTCGGGACAACAGTAGTAACTGAACTGATAATCCATCCTTGCCTGTTTGCTTAAAGTGGGAATGTTGACTGATGCCAGACGAGGGGTAGTGATCCCTGTAAGCAGAGCCTCAGATTAGGCAGAAATTCAGTTTCAAAACTGGAACTCGGACCCCGAAGTGTATTCTCACAAGTCCTGAAGTGAAACAGAACATGGTGCCATCAAAGGAACTGACCAGCTACAAAAACACTGATTCCCTAATAAAAGGTGAAAAAACTTATTGACTGAAATTCCTTTTTCTCTGCCTCTTGTGTATGGAGATAAGACCTTTGCACTCAGGAGAGTTATCTAATCTGCCCTTAGGTTGAAGCAATTGCCTATCTCCCTTGGTAGATCAGACTGAGTTTGCAATTAAACGTAAGACAAAACATGAATCATTTTTCTAACTATTTCTTGTTTCCAGTCTTGTTGTGTCTCTTTTGTGAATGAAATATATAGAATGTAAAAGGGATAATGATAAGATCATGCAGGCAAAATATATTTAGATAAAGTTCCTCTGCTTGTACACAGAAGAGATGGGACAATTAGATACTAAAAAGTCACTTTAAGAAAAACAGAGCAGTTCTAAAAGAGGGCCAGAAAGGCACAAATTCCTTTTTGCACTTGTGTAGCAACTCACTATTCAGATTGCTCCAGTTCCAGTAAAAAGAATGAGAAAAGGTAGAGAGCCTGTTTAAGTAGACAGAAATATCTCACTTTACTGTTTTGTTTTGGTGGATTTTTCTTGTAAAGTATATATTTACAGGACTGGTGCATAGACAAAAAGAAGAAAAAAATACTATATAGAGGGTAGTAACACTGCAAAATCAAACTGATTCGACAGACAATTCAGACACAATGCAACCTTGTAATTGGATATAATGAAAAAGTGTATTTTAAAATAATTTTACTTGTTAGCACTACACTGCTTTTAATAGAAGTGAACCTCAATGATTCATGTGGGAGCTGAGAACACAGTTTTTGTTTTTGTTCCAGGTGGTTGGCTTTGCAAATCTCTTTGAGGAGAAAAATTGTCTTTAACATGTTAAAAAAGTGCAATCCGATGTAATCATATCCTTTAGTATACTTCAGTGTGAAGTCTTTGTTGTCTATACTGTTAACTAGTTGTGTGTGTGTGAAGCAGTTTTATTCAAACTTGTGTATCTATTTGAGCCCAAGCCACTCTCTCATGTTCCCATTCTTTAAGCATAATGTTCTGTGAATGCTGTAGAATACATTACTAGCTTATGGTATCCCAAACATTTAAATATTCATCAATATACTGAATGTTCTTTCCGCATGTTTTGGAGTTCAGACTGTAGGTAAGAGAAGGGAAAAACGTGGCAGACTGTCTTCCTCAGGACTGTAGATCAAAAGGAAGAACATGGAGAACGTATACTGAGAGCCAGCAGCACTCACTCACTCCATGCCACAGAACACAGCAGCACTGAAGGGATTGTAGTTGTATTCCTGTTCCCATTACTGTTTGTGTGTTGTCTTTGAAGTTCTCCCTTCAATGGCTGCTCTTGCTCCCTTATGTGTGCATGCAATATGTACCCCCAAGTCTGGGGGAGAAGAGGGAAGGAGAAGATTTTTATTTTACCACATGGCTGATCCCTACTCCAGGATTGCAGTGTGTTCAGCCTGCCTCTGCTAGACTGTTGTCTCTTTGGGGGCTTTTTGGGACTCCAGAGGCAGAGGAGTGGCAAGAAACTTCATGTCTATAACATAAGAAAAAATAAATTGTGCTGACTACTTCTGGTTTCCTCACAAATGTTACCTCTTTCTCAAGTATATCCATCTGTTTGTGGGCGTGGACCTCTATGTTCCAATCCTGAAGACTGCCTGTTCTCTAGCTAAGGCTACCTTTAAAAAACAAAACAATAACAAAAAACCCAACAAAAACCCAGACCACACTGAATTAAAAAAAAAAAAAATCCTCATCTTTTATTCTTTTCTCTCTCCCAACTTCCCCCACAGCTGTCTTTTAGAAACTGACAGGCACATCAGGGCTCTCAAAAGAACATTCTCCATTGTCAATACCCCTTGGGTGCTGACTTTTAAATTCTTGGTTCAGTTCAGGGTTTGTTTGACACCTTCACAACCAGATGATCTTTCAAAATGAAACAATGTATAGCTTTCTAATGACTTGCAAAAATCTGATTCGTTTTGAAATTGAACTGTATTTTTATCCTGCATAGTATACCAGTCATGCTGACATGGTTGTGTCTGCCTCGCTGACATAATGTTGTATTTTTGGTCTTGCCTTGTAAACTGCAGTACTTAGCACAGTATGCCAGTACTGTGAGCGTGGGTGGTGCATTTATAGTTCTTCATGAACTCTGCAAGTAACTTAGGGTGTTAAGGATGAATAGACACCCTTTTTTTACTTTGTAGTCAGTCAAATGTCTGATTGCTCGTGCTCCAATCTGACAGCTAGAACTTGCCTTGGATTTTACATAAATAGCTACAATTTTAATTGTTCACAGGCTGTTTACAAAACTGTAACATGCTGGTGACATGGGATGGCTGACATAAACAACTACAATAAATACACATAAGTATTTCAGTACAACCAACAAAATAATAATGAAAACTGCATGAAGAAAGAACCTTGGTTTTAGTTTTTTGAGCATGAGACTAAATGCCAGTATCACTCTTTAGTGTAATCATAACAATTTCAAGGAGTAATTGAGTCCTAAATTAAATCAGACACTCATGTTCTTGTTTAATTTATATGGTGAAAACCTAAATCCCAGTCCCTATTCAGATTTTTATGTTCAGTAAGTCATTCTTTAATTGTCTCACTTGTAGGAATAATGGATGGAGAAGAGAGATGCAGCTTTTCCCCCTTTCAGTTTTTATGACTAGAGAGGATTGAGGGTGCGTCAGTCTGAAGACACTGCAGGATGCTCAAACCATCAGGTGAGTGTGATTTTACAAGTTAGGGCAATCAGCTCTGGTTTTGGGAGTGTTGTCTGCATCCTAACTTACGAAACAAATGAAACACTTTGTTTATTGTTTCCTGTGGTTCTAGGCATGAGAAATATCCTTGGTGATCTTCTTTTTATAAGAGTGTTGATGGTATGAATGCTTGCAGATTTGTTTTTTCTGTGGTGGGTTGGCTCCTGTAGCAGTATGACTTGACATGTTTGTGTATGTTGACCTGGAAACAAAAGCAAGAAGGGAGATGGGTCCTGAGCCTATGTAGAAGTGGCTTTTACCTTCTGGAGGTGAAATAGTTCATTGAAAATATTTATTGTGGCTATTTTAATACACACACATATATATCTCAAAATCATGTATATTTAAAGCATAAGAAACACTAGTCTAAAAGCATGGATCAAAACCTGATGGTTTTTTCTGTAGGAAAAGGTTTCCTAATGAGTGTTTTTAACTTGTTTTTTTTTTTTAGTGGAAAGGAGTGCAGCTTCCTCCGCCCCCAGTCGGGGTCGGTCCGTTAGCGGGAGCGCAGGGCCGGGCCGGCGGTGCCCGGGACGAGTTTGCAGCAGCGCCATCGGACCCCTCTCCGCCCCAGGAGCTGCTCCCTGCGGGCTCCCTACGGAATCTGTGCCGCGGCGGCCGGGCGGGCAGCATGGACCCCGCGCCGGCGGCGGGACNTGGACCCCGCGGCGGCGGCGGGACGGTGGGGGGCGGCGGGCCGCCTCCTGCTCCTGCTGGCGGCCGCCTCGCTCCTTCGCCTCCGTGCGGCAGGTAAGGAGCGGGAACCCCGGCTGGAGGGGAGGATGCTTCTGCTCTTCGAGTAGGGGTGTGTGGGGAGAGGGGAGGCAGGCAAAGCTGCTCCTGTTCCTAGGAGAATTGCGCGTATCCATTTGGAACCGGCGGAGCCGCCAGCATCCCCAGGTGGTGGTTTATGTTGGTTACTTTTTCTTTCTTATCTTTTTTTTAATTTTATTTTTTTNGAAATGTGCAGGTGGACTGTGAACATGCAGTTCTTTATTTGAATAGCTGCTCCAAAACTGTTTTCTTTTTGTTCAGTGTTTCACTAACTGTAACACATTTGTCGCTTGACCAACAGTCTCATCAAATTCCTGCAGTACGCTCAGTGTCTGAGTACCCCAGCTGGGCTTCCTCTTGTGCCTTCTCACTTCCATCCCAAACTCTCCAGTTTGTTTGCATACAATGGCACAGCTCCAGCAAGTGGAGGAGAATGTGTCCCGCTCTTCTGCACAGTGTATTGTGACCAAGTCACTCTCTGAGGACCTAGATGCTGAGAAAGTGTCCTGGGGTGACTCAAACCGAGACAGAAAGGTTAAGAGCCCAGCTCCCCATGGGTTAGGCTGGTGTTTGGTGGGCCAAGACATAACACTGAGTACAGTCACCTCAGTTTTTTTCCAAAATGTGCTCTTCAGAAGACGGTGACTAATGTTTTATGGGTGGTCAGAATCAGGAATGGTTTGTCAAGAGTCTTAAGCATTGTGGCAGGAAAGTTTCTGGATCTCTGTGGAAGTGAGCATTCGACTGCGCAGTTCTGAAAGTGTATAACTGATCACACAAGGAATGTTTACACCTAACAGGATTCAGCTAAGAATGAATGTTCAAGACTAAACAAGTGCATTTTTGCATTACAAATTTGGACTTTAGGACTGAATCCTATGTTTTATGCCCAAATCCTTTTTTCAGTTTTGGCCCATAGTGGGAATCTGTGTGAAATACTTTAATACTGTAGAAGAAAGCCGAAGAGACGATCCTGAAAATGTGAAACATGTAGGTAATGTTTTCTGTGCTGCTTTCATCACATGAATAAAAGGATCAGCTGGGGAATTAATTTTTTACTAAAGATAGTGTACCAGTTAAAACTTATCTAGGCTTGCAGGAGGGTTATAGGAACACTAAGACCTTCAAGTTGGAACCACATTTAATCTTACACTTTTTTTAAAGTCACTTTTGTTATATGTATTGTGAAAGCAGACACAAATGGCAAAGGAAATCCACCCAAATTCTGTCAGGGATTCCCCAGGAAGTTCAGGCTGAATTCCAGCTTTGCCCATTGCTCTTAACTGCTCCTATCAGGTACATGCCATATGGTCATGCAAACAAATACGTGCACAGCTTTTTCTTTCTCAAATAGTGACAAAACAGTTTGGGACCATATGCTGCACAACACAAGCGATCTCTCTAATGGCTTACACGAATAGGAGGAACCAGCTCCGAATGTGCAGTTGTTCCATGCTTCTTTGCTGTACATATTTTTCTACAATACAGAGAAAGAATTTGTACTGTGGTTTCTTCACTGTAGTGACTTCTCTTGCAATGTGAAATATGGAACAGCAGTTTTTGTGGTTAGTGACAAAATACTTTGTGGGCATGAAGGTGACTTAAATTCTCAATAGCTAACTTGGCCTAGTCATTTAACTTTCATGACAAAACCAGTTTCCCCTCCTAAGTCAGGAAAATGATTCACAACCAAAGATTCTATCAAGTGCTAGTTTATCCCAAATGCAAAAACTGGATCTATATCCTAGTTATTTTGTGAGATCTTTGAGAGCATAAGAGAAAAATACAGAATATAATTTCTTGGGATGATTATGCAAAATGTAGACTAATTTATGCAGGTATTTTTCTTTCCTATTAAGTTTGGAAGGCAAGAAACACAGCTGTAAATTTCAGAGGAACATAGAGCTTGAACTTGTAACATTTTAGGCAGGTAATGGCTACAATTCTTAACCACCTCAACTTTGTTTTAAAAGTCATAGCACTGTCTCTGTTTTTGTTTCCTGGGGACACTTCTTGACACTGATTTTATTTATCGATGTGCAACCAAAATTTTTTGTTGATGCAGAGTGAAGAGGTGATTTTAATAAAAGAAGGTGCAGAAGGAACTGATCTTGATGAGTTGAGCTACAAAAAAGTGGGATGGGGTGGATTTGTGAGATCAGAATTTTGACGCAGGTCTCTGCTGTTAGGTATACACTGGAAATGATAAAGAAAGAGGGAAGTAGATTTTCTAGAACATCACAGTATACCTATAACTGGCAAGGTGCTGCAAATCACCAGTATGTATCATTCTTCTCAGTACAGAAAGGAAATTAAAAGTGCTCTCGCAGAGAAAGAATCTCCACTACTATGTTGAGCTCAAGCCACTCATCATGACAAAGATTGAATCAGACTCCTGAAATTTTGGAAGAATGAGGGGATATTCAGTGTGGCAGCAAAAAGGATTAGAGTGATCAGGGAACACATAACTGATCATTTCAGAGGAATTGAAAAGATTTAGGTTTTTTTAGGGTAACAGCATAAAGGTTGAGGTGTGAATCTGTCATTTTATGCTATAAGTGGGAAGGATAGTAATGGCACCAGAGAGAAGGAATATAAACTGATCTGAATACATATCGTCTGGAAATTAGGAGTATGTTCCTATCAAAGAGGCAAAGTCTGGAGCAGACTTTAATCCAAGGAGTGGAGGTTATAAAGAGGATCATCACTACTTCTACCATAGGTTTCATATGTTTATGAAAGGGATTTTAAAATGTGTTGTTGTGATGGCAAGGGGCTGAAGTCAGTCAGTCCTACATTCCTGCCAAAGAGGGATCAGGACCTCTCTTTGTCATTCTTAGGTGCCAGAAGAATTTTCAAGATGGAACTGAAAACTTGGGAGGAAAGAAATGGGGTACAAAAGGAGGAAGAAAGAGTATGTTGTAATGTTTGCCTTTGTTTGCATTAAGAAGTAAATTTAATGGAAAATTATTTTCACTTAAATTATTGTGAGTTTAGAGCTTGATTTGGAGAAGAACTTAAAGGGATTTGTATGTATTCAGCATTAGTCAGCATCAAATCTTTGGAAATGAAATCTAAAGCAGTAGAAATGTATTTGCAGAGAAGACACCTAATTAAATATGCTATTAAATTATAACTTTAAAACCACAACAATTAATTGGCTGAACTGTATTCTTGGAGTTTATATTATGTAGTTAAAAGAAGCCTGCTGACAATTCTGCAGTAACTTAGAATACTGATTTCTTTGAACTGCGAAGAAAACCCAAACCAAGACAATTCCTTCTTCCCTTCCCACCCTCCCCCCTCGCAAAATAAATTTTAAAAGCTTACTTAAATTACGCTCAGAATGCTATTATTTCTGGTAGTAAATAACTTGGAAATATTTTGAAACTTTACTGGGACCAGTTTATTTTCTGCCTGCTGAAGACAGAAAGCAAGCTTTACTTTTGGCACCCTATCGTGAGAGAACTGGTAGAGCGTAAAGGAGATCCCAGCCGTGGTGGCTCTTGCCTCTCGGAGTGCGTGCTGCGGGGCTGACGCCCCTGTGCGTTTTGGGGCCAGGAGAAACTGTTCAATCAACTGAGTTTAACGCTGTAGGGGAGCAAAAACTCTTCGGTTGTGCAGCGAGAAGGAAGGAGGCAAAGGAGAAAAGGTGTAGCGGTTTTGGGTGATGTGCCCTTCGCCCACTTCTTTTTGTTTCATTGGGGATTTTTGTGAGAAAGATTGCAGGCTCCTGAGGCTTCTGGGAGCCAGACTCGCCTTTCAGAGTGGGCCCAAGTCCTGCTGGCTCTTGGTGATCGTCGAGTGCGGAGGGAGAAGTGTGCGCTGACTCGCCCAGGGCCGGGGCCGGAGGCTGCCCCCGGCAGAGGGTGCAGGAGCGCAGGGACTGTCCTTGTCCTGTCCGCCCCTCGGCGCCGCTCCCCTCCCTTGTGTCGGGTCCCGGGTGACGTGCGGATGCTGGGGAAGGAGGAGGCGGAGGAGGAGGAGGAGGAGGAGTGGAAAGGAGTGCAGCTTCCTCCGCCCCCAGTCGGGGTCGGTCCGTTAGCGGGAGCGCAGGGCCGGGCCGGCGGTGCCCGGGACGAGTTTGCAGCAGCGCCATCGGACCCCTCTCCGCCCCAGGAGCTGCTCCCTGCGGGCTCCCTACGGAATCTGTGCCGCGGCGGCCGGGCGGGCAGCATGGACCCCGCGGCGGCGGCGGGACGGTGGGGGGCGGCGGGCCGCCTCCTGCTCCTGCTGGCGGCCGCCTCGCTCCTTCGCCTCCGTGCGGCAGGTAAGGAGCGGGAACCCCGGCTGGAGGGGAGGATGCTTCTGCTCTTCGAGTAGGGGTGTGTGGGGAGAGGGGAGGCAGGCAAAGCTGCTCCTGTTCCTAGGAGAATTGCGCGTATCCATTTGGAACCGGCGGAGCCGCCAGCATCCCCAGGTGGTGGTTTATGTTGGGTACTTTTTCTTTCTTATCTTTTTTTTAATTTTATTTTTTTCTCTTTCTTTTCTTTTTCTTTTCTTTCCTTCTTTCTCTCTTTCCTTCGGCCATCCTTTTTGTTTTATTTTTTTTCCCTGTTCTTCTTAGCAGAATGGAAATCTGATGTGTTCTTTACGAGTGGGCGGGGGTTGGCAGCAGGCGAGGGCAGCTAAAACTTTTACCCCGAGCGCATCCCGGCGCCTCTGCCCCACTCGGGCGGCAGGCTCTTCGTGCCTCTTTTCGGCCGGTTCAGCGCTCCGAGACTGGTTGGTAGCCACTGAGGGGGGGCAGGGTGGAGGGGAAAAGAAGGAGAAAACAAAGGAAAAGTTCGGGGTTTTGTTGTTGCCGAGGGTGGATAGCAGCGAGTGGAGCCTCCTCCTTCACTCTGCCCGCCCTCCAGCCCTCTCCTCAGAATGGTTATAATAATGTGTTATTATTTGGGACGTTGAGTGTTGCCAGAATCTCAGCGGGAACCAGGAGGGGATTAAAGTTGAGTGGGCGAGGGGGCAGCCGCCGTGCTTGCAACTCATGGAGGCTCGGCGGGGTTTCTTTTCTGTGTGTTTTTGGGCTTTAGAGGGTCCCATTTTCTCTGTGTACCTGGCCGACCCTCAGAGACTGAGAAGGTCAGAGTTTGGGCTCAGGAAACACTAGGACGCGCAGTTCAGTGAGCCCCGCAATTGTTTTTAGGGCTGAATAAACTGTCCCTATTAACATCTGACCTTGCGCCGTGCAGCAGCGGTGCGGCTGCTGAACAGATGCCAGTTTGTCCGGCATCTTCGAGGGTAGCGCCGTGATTTACAGGGACCTTAGGGAACGTGTGGGGTTGGAGAGCCACGATGGTGTAAGACAGTTCCTGTAAAAGAAGCCGCATAAACTTTCTTCTTTTTTAAAAAAATTTTCCCTCCTCCGCTCACGCCTAAGATCTGTGGTGCTTTCAGAGCAGGAAAGGGGAGGCTTAACGTTTTCGTTTTCTCTGGGATGTGAAATGCACCGTCGAGGTAGGAGCTGCCGAATTCAGCTCTTTGATCTTTCATGAAGCCATTCTCTGGAAAATTGCCCTCTCCCCCTCTGCAGCAGATAAACCTTACTCACAAAGTCCTTCCCGGGATTCTTTGCCCAGGGAGAGAGGGAGCAGATGACAAGGCTGCAGCATTTCCATGCCATGTTTGTAACCCTTCCCCTTCTGTCCTCACCGGGCAGCGCGGGAGCTTGGCGGGTTAGAAGAGCCTTCCTCCCCCGCCTTTCCTGGCTTTAACTTAATTGCACCGACGTGCTGGAGGAGACCGATGATGTCTTTAAGGAAAAACAGTGATGCTGCAGATTAGAGGGGACTTGTTAATCAATTGCACGTTTGAAAGAGCTTTTCTTCCCTTTGTTGCTTTCGCTAATCCATTTAGCTCTCCCCGGGAGGTGACAGATGCCTATATTTCCTGTTATTCAGCTCCGGGGTCCGAGGTCTTGCCATTTGTTGCCTTACCATGAAGGGAGAGGGTCAGCAGAAAGCTAGAGGTCTGGGAGCTTTCCGGGGCGAGAGCAGGAGGCGGGCATGTTACAGCTCGCGGATTTGGGGTCAGTTCCCGTCGCGTTTATTTTTCCTAGAGCCTTTATTGCTCCCTTTGAAGAGGCTGCCCCGCTGCTCTGCCCCTCCTGCGGGGTCCCGGGCTCCGGGGATCCCCCGGGGCCGCAGGGAGGATGACGGCCGTCCTCTGACGGTTGTGAGAGGAGATGCCAGATTGTCTGTCCCCGGCCTCGCTTTATTCCCTTCGCCCTGAACAGCTCGATCTGTTTTCCGAACGCAGCGGGAGGGAGGTGTGCACAGTGTCCCGTGAGCTTCTTTCCTTTCTTCCTTCCTTTCTTCCTTCGTTCCCTTGCCCCCCGCTGCAGCCCGAGAACACCGATGCTTGTGCATCTGCGGCCAGACTCTCTCTGCCCTCCCAGAGCCTCCCCACAGCTTCCCGGGGAGCGGAGGGGTGCAGGCTCCAGGGAACCTCTGTCCGGGCCGGAGCTGCCCACGGGTGGAGCGCCTGGCGCTGGGAAAATGGGCCGAAAAAGCGCTGGGAGTGTGGCAGCATACGTCCGTCTTCTTTTGTGGGCAATGGTCCTGCTCCGTGCGCTTGAATATGCTCTCAGGAGACATGTCAAGTTTCAGCCTTCTCGGAGGCAGTATAAAATCATAAATTACCATTAAAAGCGCATTTTGGGTTTATCTTTTTTTTTTTTAGCGCTGCCCCATAAACAGGCTCGTGATAATCGTCTCAGCCACCTGTAGAAAGTGTGGATCACTCTACTTCGATAGGCATGAAGTTTGAGACTCCATTTTCTTCTCTGAATAAGCGGCACAGTGGTTGAGAGCCCATAATCACAGCAATAAATACTTGTGTACTTCTATTGTTAAGGGGTATTCTTCTGTTTAATTAGATTTGCTTAATGGTAAACAGAGTATTTGTTAATCTACATTTCATTTAAAGGTTTATTTTTGAAAATGCTATTTCAGCCTTTTCAGTGTTCACTTTCAGAATATGGCCAGGTAAGAGGCAACAGCAGTGAGGATGGTCGTTTGTTCAAAATGGTGATGCACAATGGACTCAGCTTACAGACTCTTGCCCCCTTGCCATTAAATAGGAAAGGACGTTTAATCAACTGGAAATTGATGCTCACGTGACTTGAGAAGTGTGGAGAATGTAGTGTTCAGAAAAAAAAAACCAACTACTCTGTTACCACAATATTCGGGAATGAAAACATAATGGTAACTCATGGCTTTGATTTTGAAAGCCCTGAAGTTTGTAAACTTCTACCTAACTTCATAAACAAAAAACCTCTCTAATTTCTGAGAATACAATGTTTGTAGAGAAGTTAATACAAGTATGGATTACTTCCGAATGCCTTTAAATGCCTAATTACAAAAAGTTGTAAAATACTTAAATCTTGAAAGTTGCATAAGACTTAGCTATAGCTCCATCCTGATTTAATAAAAGACATTCAGCTCTGGAAATTGTACACAGGTCATCTGATAAAAGTCAGTACATTTTTGAGTACAAGGAATTTTCAGATAGCTTTTAATAAATTATATTGACCACATTTTATTTTGACCATATTTTTAGGTCAAATCTTAATCAAGCCCTTTCTAGCATTAATTAAGTTGTTCAACAGTTTAGTGACGAAGTTTATCATTGGGTCTCAGTTGGCACTGAATTTTTTTTCCCCGTGAGTCTCTCGATTAAATGAAGCATTTGTAATGGAATTGCACTTTTTTCCTTAATCTCTTTGTTACTGTAAACAGCTTAGAAATGCAAGATGGTGGAAGAAGAGGACCAGATGAGAGACAGGCAAATTAATCCTGTTTAGTGAGTTTTCAGTTGTTTGCAGAAAAGCTGATCTTTTTTCTAAACTCACTGCACTTTGTCTAAGGTGTGAATAGCTTTCAGAACTGTCATTGGCATGGGAATATGTTTGACCACTAATTAGGAAACTGACAGTCTTAGTCCACCAACCAGTGAGAAGGAAGTGTAAAAGGAAAGAATGGTAAAAAATACTGAGTTTTGTTCGATAGCTGTGAGAATCTTCTGTATAGAAGACTTGTGGAGTCCTTTTCATGGCTTATTTTCAGAGTCTTAAATTCCCACTTTATATTCAATAAAAATGTCTTTTAGAAGCAGTCAGCATCTCAAGCTTTAATCATACTTCTGGTTGAACGAATTTATTTTAAAGGTCTCCTTGTATTTTTTTTTAACATTGCAGACAAAGAAAAAATATTAAGCAAACTTTCATTTTTTAAAAAATAATAACTCGTTCTATAGTTGTTCTCTGTTGCCTTGTGTGGTTGCTCAGTAGGAAGAAATGCTACTTACAGTATTCCGTCTAATTTATAGCATCTGTCACTATGTTCTCTGTGCAAAGAATGGTTTGCTATTTAAGTTTGTTTATTCATTGTGAGGCTGTTGCTTTATAAAGGAAGTTGTCATTAGGCTCAGCATGTCTGAGCACTCAAGCTCAGTGCATGCAAGCACTCAAGTCTTCTAATCCAGTGACTACAAAGTAGTTAACGCTTCAAAGAAAAGGAACGACAGGATTTTGTTGCACTGAAAGAAGATGCATTGTTTGTTAATCCTGCTTTTAGTTGTTACTCTACTAAAGACTACCACAGCATTACTAGTAATCATTCGGGACAAACATGGATTTTACTCAAATTATTGTCTTTTCTCTTGTTTTTTTTTCTAAATGCATAAGTAATGAAATGGCCCTTACTGGCTTCTTCCATTTACTTGCTCTGGGACTTTGCCATATACCAATATTCACTTGCAGCATCCTGCTAGGTAGTTTTTCTGATGTTTTCCACAGACTTGACTCACAACCAAGCTTTTTCTCTTGACATCTGTTTGTCCTCCTTGGGCAGCTTGGGAAAGGTCTTCCTCTTCCAAGTGATGCCAGCTGGTTACCTTTTTTTAAAACTAAAAATGGCTGTACATAACTTTCCAGGCCATAAAGTATACTTTTCAAAAAGTCAAAAGGTGATCTCTTAGCTATAAATTGTGACTTTGTCTTTTAGATGGCAATGGACAAAATCTTTCATTTAAGAACACAAACAAATCTGCACTGTAGTATCAGTGAGAACAAGAAATCACAATAGAAATACATTTCACTAAGTAGTGCACTGTTATTGTGATGGGCATAAGTAGATGAATTCCAGCAACGTTGAAGAGCCGGTGTGGGTATCCTACAGACAGTTCCATCCTTCTGAGCTGGTTTTAAAGCAGTCTGTGTGTATCTCCATGAGACATTGTGCACATGTATCAGTAGTGTGTGCTGCTTCACGAAGCAGAGGGAAGACACCCCTCTGTGCTGATTGAATTAGCCCTCATGTCTACTGATGCCTTCTGATTTTGCTGTAATGTTTGCCTGTCTTTGATGGTGGAGAGTGATACACAGTAGCTGAGGGAGAGGAAGGGTATCACAATATTACTGGTTCTGTAGAAGGTATTTAAAGAATGAGTGTGGTTTCATGTGCCTGTCCCTCTGAGTCTAGAGCAGGCTTCAATAAAGGCTGTTCTGAACTCTATGTGGTTGGTGAGGGCATAGTTTCACAGACACCTGAAGCTCCTAATTTATTTAGTTAAATCAGCAAGCTGGCTCTGCTGGAAAGTAGTCACAGAGAAAAAAGTGAAAAAATACATGGACAGAGAATTAGCACAAGAGAAAAGGCTTTTTTTTCTTCCACTGTAATGATTTTCGCTGAAGCAAAAGTAAGATATTTGTCTGGGTACGGCTTGCAGAAACAGCAAAGTGAAATGAATGGGGAAATGTTGGGGATCATATTTTGCCAGAGTTTGGTTTTAAAGTGTGAGTAGCTGAATCAGGAAATTAGATTGGATCCCCATTTGGCGTTTTGTCCCTGAGCAATCCATCAATTTCACATGGAAGTCATGTCTAACATACCTTTTGGATTTGAAATTTCTATTCAGATGTGATTTTCTTAAGACAGCAACAAACAGGTTCAGTATTCTTTCTTGAACAAAAAGACCCCATGTGTGTATTGTCATATCTATGAAACCTCTACTGAACTTAGATTTCTCTCTTGTAATTGCTTTGTTAGGCTTCCTTTTATATGATCAGCATAAACATTTAATTCTGTAACTCCAGGTTACTTGTCTTCATCAGTTGCCACTTGTCTTCATCAGAACTGCTCTAGAGTGTTCATTTAACAGTTCATCTGGTAAGTATGTTTTCAAGGTGAAGTAGTTTCTATAAATGGTTTTCCTTGCTTTTCACAGTTTAACATTTATTTCACACTAATATTATTTTTTTTCCCCATGGTATTGTCTGTATAAGAAGAATGACTTGACTGGTTGTATAAAGAAGAGGTAAATTCTGTAAGAGTTCTAGAATTCCAAAGGCTTGCTTTTCAAAACAATCTACACAACTGTCTAGTTGAATCATAAATGAAGCTATCAGTGGATTAATTCTTCATCAGAGCAATAACACAGTTACATATTCAATTATTGTGTAGATAGAGAACAGATAATGTACCGCAAAAGACAGGAAGAATTTTATTCCTCTGTCTTTAAGTATAAAAATTACAGTTGAAAATAAAAAACTTGATTACTACTAGTCAGAAAAACCCTCCAAGGTCAAATGAATTGCGAACAAACAAACAAACAAGTTATTATTGTATATAAGTCTAAAAGAGGAATCACAGAGCTGTACCAAAGACAGACTAATGAGAGTGGCAGGCTGCTATACAAATGGAGGAGGTTGCTTTCTTCCGTGTCTACAACAGAATAGATGGATGTTGTATCTCTAACTTGGTTGTGTATATATATATATTTAATAAATAAAGAAACAATAATCTGAAACAGCAGGTCCATGTGAAAGCAGTATGATAAAACTGTAATTGTCTGTGGGACAGCCAGTGCTGGCAGAGGGGGTTGCATAGGAGGGACAGGAAGTCTGAGACACAGCAATGCCACATTAGATTGGACGAAGATGTTCAGACCTTGCTTGTTTGTTCTTCTTCTTTTTGGAAGCAGAACAAACAAAGGTCTTGTTGTATAAGAATGTCTCTGGAAGGAAAAAGCCAAGAAGGACTGTTCTAGAAACATTAATTCAGTTTGCCTGGATTTGCATGAGAAATTACTCCCATGAGTGCATCAAAAGTGTTTCTGAATAGAGCAAGGTCAGAAAATGAGAAACTGGAAGAAAAAAAAGAAAAATAGTGTTACTTGACAGTCTCGGACTACTGCAGCTGAGTAACTTTAAAGTAGGTTCTGTCAATCTCTTGTATGAACAAATAACAAATAAAACTGCTTGAAAGCTTAAGATGCCTCAATGCCTCAACAATGTATAAAATTTTCTGCATCGTTCATCATTGTAAAATTTAGGAAGAAGTTATAGGATGTAAAGAGAATGCTGAGATTTTTTATCCTTAAAATGAGAGAGTGTGTATTCTGGGAGATAAGTTAACAAGTGGTTTTGCTGTGCTTGTTTCTAGTTTAGAAAAGTGACACAGCAGAATTGTGTTATAGATAAACACAATAAAAATACTAGAGCTAGTAAGGTTGCAGCAATGTTTCTGCATATAATAAAATTTATCCCTTCTTAAAAATCCAAGAGCATAAATGCGCAAGTGAAGGCTACAGACAGAGAACCCAAATATAATATCATATGTACTCCTTTATTTCAGGCAATAATGGTTCTGTTCTGATTCTAAATATGTGCTGTTTTCAAATTTTGCTGACAAACTAGAGGAGCATTTTTAAAATAAATTGTCCTCTTGACGTGTGCTGCCCTGACGTATATTTGTCAAGTAATGCAAAACTATGGGAACTGTGTATCAGAGAGCTGACTGGGCAAAAATTAACCCTGCAGAATCCAACCCAGTTCTGGCCAGGCTCCCTGAACTGGCTCACCTCCAGTACCACGGACCACCAGCACTGGTGTGGGGAAGAGACGATAGATGGCTGGGAGGGGAAGCACATGGCAGCCCTGGCAGAGCAGCTTAAATTGCCACGGGATTGTATTCCTGCAGAGAGAAAATCAGCTATGCAAAAATATTAACGTAATTTTGTGGGCTAGAAAATGTAGAGACACTTCCACAATATTATTGTAATCAATGACTGTCTAAGGTTTGGATTCTGCAGAGTGAAGATGAACCGGTGCAGTTTAAATAAGAAAATTCTCACCTGCCTCAAAAGTCTAGTCTGCAAACAGGTGTTTGATTAGTTGTCAGATTCTCACCACAAATCATCTTAGCCATTTGTCTTTGTGTTAGAACTGCTGAATCCTCAGCAGTTGTTGCTTAAGCTGCATTTTAGGAGTCCACTGAGTTTATCATTGCATTATAGGTTAAGAAAAAATGCTCTTTGAATTTAAATGTCTTAATAAAACAAGGGAGTTTTTTTCAGTACAATAAACAAGGAAATGAACAGAATGCGAGTTTTGTGAAGATTCTAAAGAACTATCAAAGCTTCCTGAATATTCTGTAAGTTGAAAATAGCAAGGATCTTGTGGCATCTATCTGTAATTAGTCTTTTAAATCTTACAACTTCCTGTGGAGAAATACAAATCATGCTTCTTTTGAGTAGACGTGAAACATTTCTTTCATCCAGTTGAAAAGGAAAAAGGGGAGGAGTCTATGACAGGGAAACCGGAGACTTATGTTCATGTAAGAATTTCCTTTATTGGGGAGTGGGAAATTAAAATAATTTATGGTACCCTAGGAACTTGGTAGTTGAAGGATGGTCTTAAACATAAAAAAAAAGTTTTTAAAATTGTAGTTATAATGGTGGTTAATGATGACTCCCTTCATGGTAGACCAGAAAACCTTACAAAGGGAAAAGTGGTAATATGTAGATAAAATTGCAAGCTTGAACAGGACCTGAACCAAACCTACATGAGAAAAACATATCCGCTGTTCTTTTAATTTTAAAAGTAACTGTGCTTCGTAGCTCTGCCTGGAAACAATTTAACACAACAAATTGATTTTTGTAAAAAGTATTTCCAGCCAGACCAGAAGCAGTACTTAATAAATACCTTGAAAGGGTGAGTCTGTTCTTTATACTTGGTTTTGCAAAGTCAGTGAATTTGGATACTTATATCTGAAATTACAGGTAGTAATTCAACCTAATTTTCTAAAGCTGATCTCACATTTATCTTTTTCTCTCTGTTTCAGTGTAGAAATATGATTCAGAAATCTCTTCTCTAACAGGGGTAGTAGAGAAACTGTTACAAAGTTCATGATACTGTGGTTTTCAAAGTAACAGGAAAAACCCAACCATGTTTCTTTCAAATTTTATGTCTAGAGAGCTTTTGGATAATGTTGCTCTTGAGCAAAATATGCTTATTTTTGCTAGTGTGTTAGTTAAGAACACATCACATGCAGAAAATGCTTTGAAGAGGATCATGCCAGTCAAAGGCAAGAGCACGCAGAATTAGGAAAGACAGGTTTCAGATGTTACACCGGTCTCTAATCCGAAGGCCAAATTTAAAGTCATAAGCAGCTTTGATTCTGGAACTTGAGGATGATGTGTTTACGCAGGAAAGGACTGCAAAAACAAAGGTGTTAATTTATAGCATATTTTCAGAACTACAAAACCTGGAAAATGTTATCTCACACTTACTGAACACTTACTATGTCTACAGAGGCAATTATTAGAAAATCTTAGCTCAGTGTGAAACTGAAGAGTAAACTAGATGCAGTGTTTTCTTCCTGCAGACAAGGCCTTAGTGATCAGTGAAATACTTGTAATGTCGTCTTTAATTGTACTAAATCAGATTGGCATGTGATTTCTCATTTCTAGAAGTAGAGAAAAATCAAACCTCAGTACTGTGGTGTTAGGCTCTGTAGAAAGTATTCAAGTGTCTTTACCTCTGTTACATTTTCTAGGAAGATCAAGGCCTTCTGTAACCACAGTATGACTGGGGAAAAAATGGATCTAAAAGGACCTTGAGAGGTTGGATTATTTGTTCTTCAAGACAAAATCTACTTTAGCTGGCATAGTCTTTTCTCAGAGGTGACAGGAGCAGTGACTTCCACTGGCAGGCATGCAGGCTTAGTGCTCACTTACACTTGATTGCAATCCAAGTGCATTACTTCCTGTTACAATTTATTCCTCTACCTCTTGTATTTGATTTTATTTTTGTGGCTTCTGAAACAGATCCTCAAACTTTGACACAAATACTTCTCAAAAATTGTCTTGTCTTCTTGTAGATACCTCTCTTTCAACACCCCCTTCACCACTACTGTTTTCTCAGCCTTTCCTCTTACATCATGTTTTCTGAATCTCGTGGTTGTGCTCATTCTTCTCTACTGGACCTTCTCCAAAACATCTTTCTTGAAGTGTGCTAACCAAAACTGGTGTATTCTAGCTCACGCTGTACCAGGACCAGCTGAAGGAAGATAATTGTTTCCTATATTTACCAGATGACATTTTTATTTCCCAGATTGAAGTCTGACTGTTTTGTGGCAGGATGGCCTTGCTCAAGTTCTGATCCACTCCAGATCTCCCACAAAGAACTGTTGCCAAGTCCCTGTTTGGTACCAGTGAAATGGTTTAAGCAGGAAACTTTCTGCCTGTTTTCACTCTATTGCCCATCTTTATTCCCACCCTCTCCATACCATTTTTTGCTGGCATTCAATTCCATTTACTAAGAACAGAATGTTGGCAACACCCAAGAGCTTGGTGAGCTTGGTGTTGCCTATGGAGTTCAGTAAGGCAGAAATCCATAGCACTGAAACTTGTGAAGCTCCACAAGTTCACTGAGACTTAACTCTAATGGTTTTCTAAGGAGCTGTCATTTGCCGCTATGTAAAATTTCATGTTTCACCTATGAGAATGTCATAGGGGACAGCTCCCTGCCCACTAGCAACTTCAGGCTCTCATTCTATACAGCGTAGTAGATGTCACATTACTGTCCTCAGGAGCTAAACTTCCCTCAGCAGAAACCCTTGTGACACGTGTAAGTCTGTTTCTGTGGTTTCTTCTTAAATAAATTGCCTTTCTGTAACTTTCATTTCTATAGCTCTGGTAAGGTACATTTTCATTGTACCAGATTCATCAGTTTGAAAGGCAGAGAGTTCACACCTGCCTATTTTGAGAGACTGATTTTTTTTTTCGGAGTTCAAATAAAGCCCATAGAAAACTTTGGAAATGACAGTTCTCTCTCTCACTCTTAATATCATATCTGTGTCAATTTCGTTGATTAAAATTGTACTCTTTAATCTCACACTGAGTGGTGCATTCCTACTTTTTTACTCTTCAAAGTCCCGTGTTGGGTGAGTAGTTGCATGTTGCAAGACCAAGGCAATTAACTAAAACTACTCTAGCTTTGGAAGCATATGATATAAATTCATTTTTAAGCATGAATACTTCTGTGAAATAAGTTACAGTTTTAAAATTGTAGAAATTATGTAAGAATAAATAGGTGTAGTTGTCATTGTCTCTACAGGGTTCTCCTCATTTCCTGTGGCTCACATCTTCCCATCCTCTTCCTTCATTTTATTTTTCTGTTCTTCTGATTTAATCTTTTTCCCTACAGCATGTTTCCTTGTGACACCTGGGTGTTTTGTTGTTTGACTGTTTTCTTTCTGACTAACTTTTCACCCATTGAATAGCAGTTTAGACCTTAGGAATTCACAGACATGTTATGGTTTCCTACTAATGATAGAAAGTATTTCAGTGATCCACAGTGGCTGTTCCTAGCTGTCTGGAAAAAAAAGGTCCTGGACAGGAGGTAGGAAAAGTGCCTCCAAAGAGATGGTTTTCTGTGACTGAGCAATTAGCATGCTCCTTCATAACTCATGTTGCTTGAGAAGCTGCTGGTATCAGCACTTGTACTTATTTTAACATGAAATCGAAGACTAATCGAAGACTTCTAAAGCTACAAAAGAGTAGTATGGGAACAGGCTAGTGTGGACATGTCTGAGCAGAGGGTCTGGCCTGTGATCCAGTTTATGAGGAAAAGAAGTGTCTGTGGGGTGTAGAAATGTGGTTAGTAAGAATGTGTGACAGCAAGTGTAGGGGAGTTTAATGTGCTCGTGAGTGTGGAGTGGAAGAGAACTGGAAACTTCTGCTGCTGCCCCACCCCCACAGCTGCCATGCTGTGTTGGGGAAAGTCCTACTTTGGTTACATTATTCTTCTTCAGGATGTATGGAGTAAGAACGTCCATGTCTTTCACCATGCTTGTATAGCAAGCTTTGCTTAGGAAAAGGAAGGGAAGTGAAATTGTGTCTGCTGCAATAGCTGGATGTTTCAAACACCATGTCGAATTTGAAACACTCAAAGTGGATACAGGCGTGAAGGAAGCCATTTTATCATCTACAGGTTCTGACCCTTCGGGAGCCTTAACAGTATAGAAAAAATAATGGACTCTGCTTGTTTAGGGAAAAAACATGCTTTGTTTTTCTGTGCACCAAAATCATGGTTGTGAAATAGTGAAAATTATTACATCCTTCATTGTTGCACATGTTTAATGTATAAAAACTGTCTGTGGGTTTTTGCCCCACTCTTTGCTCTTTTTCCTAGTAGGGATTGGTTTCCCCTTACACTTTTTATTCTTTCTTTCTTCTCCTTTTCTTTCTTTCCCCCTTTTCTTTCTTTCTTTCTTTCTTTCTTTCTTTCTTTCTTTCTTTCTTTCTTTCTTTCTTTCTTTCTTTCTTTCTTTCTTTCCTTCTTTCTTTCTTTCTTTCTTTCTTTCTTTCTTTCCTTCTTTCTTTCTTTCTTTCTTTCTTTCCCCCCTTTCTTTTCTAGCCCCCCTTTCTTTTCACTGTTTCCTTTCTCTCTTTGCTTTCTTTCTTTCTCCCTTTGAACTGATGAAACCACTCTCTTTGGTAATTCTGAGTCAGTTGGGTCAGTCCTGGGCTTTTCTGTGCAGAGATTGCCAAGTTTTTAGAAAATATGTGGTGGTTTAGGGATTTGGATATATGTCCAAAAGGGACAAGATTTGAGACCTCCAAATGTCTTTAATTTAAAACCATAATTTGGAAAGGATCTTTCCTGAGTCCCAAGAGAAAAAAGCCAATACTTTCATTTATACAATTAGTCATCATTCTCTTCACCATTAGCGTTCTCCTCCCTTCTGAAAAAACTACAGTTTGTTTTGCTGCCTTAACAAAAATAAGTTTAGTTGATTTAATGTTCTGTTTCATGATGAAGTGTCTTATCTAGGTCATAGTTTAGCTGTTAACAACGTATTTATGAAGTGGTAAGAATTCTCTGCTCTGTGGTGAATTTAGTCTCTAGAGTGGGGCAAAATGCTATTTAACTAGCAAATAAAGCAGTTCAACTTCAAATTATGTCAAAGTTGACTGCAACAATTTTAATCTTTTAGTAACCCCCTAAATATGTAGAGTGTCTGGAACTGCTCAAAACTTCGGTAATTTGACCTCTGCTACAGAAAAAGCATTTCATATAAATTAATATTGTAAGTAGCTATCCAAGGAAGGGAATTTTTTATTTAGAAACCAAGTTAATAATTTTATATTATGTGCAGACTGTAAAACGCAGCTAAAGACTAAGAACGTATTCCTGAGCTCAAGGTACTCAAGGCTCATTTGACTGGCTTATCAAATACTGTGCTAAATCCTTGTAAGTATTTGAAGCTGGTATTTGTGATATTTGCTTGGGATTGTTTTGTCTGCCATGTAACAGCAGATATTTCCCTCATTTCTGCATAGCTTTTATTGGTGTTTAACATGATTACAGCCATAGTTTTGAAGGTACAGGCAGTAGAGGTATTAATGTTCTAGGTGTTTCCCAGACATGCAAGGTAAATACAGTTATTTTAAAAGGAATTCTGTATGAGACACTGGTTCACCATAAAAAGTTTTGAAAACAACATTGTTTGGTATTTCATTTATGTCTATTGACGCAGCAGTAGTTTGTCTGTTTGTCTCTCACGTTCACTAAAAAAATTGTATGTGAGCCCTTCTCTCTTCAGTTGTGCTGTGTGTACTGTATATCAGGCATGATTTGTGATGTACTGAATTTTGCAATAAATATAGACTAGCACTTACATGATAAGTGAATAATTAGTGACTTACATCACTAGCTCATTGGCCGTGTTTCATTAGCTCTAGAGTGCCACCTGAGCTCCGTGGAAATAGTTTTGATTGGATTCTC
>VXAZ01004719.1:50450-149741 GCA_013399875.1 Gymnorhina tibicen
TGATGCTGGTTTTGATTGGATTCTCAGAAACTTAACTTTCCTTTTATTTAATTTATGTGAACAACCATTTCCATGGAGTGCCTATTTCTGGCTTGATCTAGGCAGGCAGGCCTTTGTAGAGTGTGGTGTAGAATAGAATAGTTGCTTTAGTCTTTATCCTTACTTTGTGTTTTCATTTGTATGAATACACGTCTGAATGAAAATAAGTCTTCATGAAGATTTGATTTCCTAATTAATGTGTGGTTTTTTATTAAGATGGTTTATAGTTTACTGCAATGTTTTGTTGAACTGGAAAACAATGAGTGAACCTGAACCATATAAAGACAAACTTGACTGTGTCTCCACAAGACTGGGCAGTGAAGGAAGTATGTGAACCACGACTTATTCATACCTAAGATCCCACAAAACTGTGTAAAAATCTATAGACTGTTCTGCCATTTCTCCCCCAAACAGCTGTCTGCTGGGATGAACTTTAAAAGACCTGGTTTCATGAGCACATTTTCAATTTTATTTTACTTCTAAACCAGTTATCTTCCAGAAAGATGAAGACATTAATTTTTCTCTCATGTAAAGTCATTATGAATTGCATGAGGAGTTCTGGAATTGCATGCAGTGCTGTTCTGGAAGCAGTCTCTTATTTTTTTTTAAAGATAGACAATTAAAGTTTATTAATTAAGGTAGCATTTGCACCTCTTCCATAGGAGTAATAATGAGTTTTTAACTCTGTAAGAAACCATATTCTCTTGAGAACATACAGTGTTAATATTTTTTTACCTGAATAAAAGATTTTAAAAAACAAAAGGTGAGACCTAAATGATCATAGTATATGTTCATAAAATTCAAACTGAAAAACATTTCACTTNGCACCAGATATGACTGCGCATTTACTTAATATGATGTTAAGTGGAAAACTTGGCAAAAGTCTGTGAAGAGAAAATAAAAGATCAAAATGCAGAAATAAAAGCTTTATGTAAGAGAATTCCTGTTGTTGATTTGGATTCAAGTAGTTGAGTAACTAGCTTGCTTACATTTTTATCCAATGAAATATAAAATTTAAGCTCTTACTGCATTTAGTTATCTTGGCATACATGTACCCTACTGCATTTGACTAATTTCTGTGATTCATTCTGAATGATTACTTGTTAAAAGGAGGGAGCAGATACCACAGCATAAATGGCAAAAATTTAACAGCATTTTATGAACAAGCAGTGTCATGAAAATGTTATTATCAACCAGAATTGTAAAGAGACGTATAAAATCCTGGTTTTAAAACAGAAAGTATAGGAGAAAGCTAGGCATTTCATAATTGGACAGAAACCAACAGCTCTTCTAAAGTGACTGAATCTAACATCATCTCTTGCTAAAATGGGTTTATTAGAGGATAGGAAAAGGTACATGAACAATTGAATAATTGACTTATGGAATCATTGTGACTTACATTTCTAGTATATGTTTGGAGAAAATTAGTATCTTTCTAATTGATATCAGTGAATAGAAAGTTCCTGTGATAGTTCCTTGAAATAATTTAGGGAAGGGGAAAAAAGCAAATTTGTCAAAGCATTTTTATTTTAATGGCAGTTCCAGCTTCCTTCTTCACAAAGATGAAATTTAAATATTTGACCTTCTAGATTTCCATTAGTAATTATTCTATACACCATCAATCACTCAGTAGATAGCAAGCTTTTAGAGTCTTTTTGTGGAGGACAGAATTCCAGGCCTCAGAAGACTGAAATTTTTGTGGGCATAGGAGAAGGGATTTAGTCTGAAAGAAGAAACTGACTACTTGAGAGTTTTTTTGGGACCAGAAAGCCAAAATGTCATCCAGACACTGCTGCTGTAGAAAGAGCTTGCTTACAATGACTGCGGGCTGAGTTTTTGTTTGTTTGTTTTTGTTTTTTTTTCATTTTATTTTACAGGAGAAACTGCACAGCTTTAGTGGAAGTGGTGGAACAGTTCCTTTTCTCAAAGTGAATTTTTAAGATACAGCTGACCACAGTACAAACACACATCAAACACTGCCAGGGCATCTTGTCTGCAGTTACTTTTTTGCCCCTCATCCTTTATTCTTTTTTATGTTATTGTAAAATGCAGAGTCTGATGCTGGCTACGAGGTAATACTACAAAAAATATAATGCTCATCTTCAGGTGTTGTAAAATGGCAAGATTCTGTTGCAGTCAGTGAAGTTACAGTGAGGATGTTATTAAACAAATTTAGACTGTCTTAGACTTGACTGATGATGTTTCTAGGTCTTAAAGATGTTTTAGATTAGAAAGTCTGTGTTCAAGCAAGCTGGCCTTCCCTTGAAACATTATAGTTGGTATAAATAGCAACATTCCCCTTAACTCTTACCAAAACCCAGGAAATTATTTAGTCTTGCAGTTTTGCATGTCTTTGCAATTGCTTCCTGTTGGATTTCAAGGTATCTGTTGGTTTTGTTTTCTTTTGTTTTTCCCTTTTTATTAACTTTTAGTTAAATGATGGCTGAACGATATTGTTTGGTTTGCTTGATTACAGTTTATAGCCATTCATTATTTGCTTTGGCTTTTTTTTCCCAAGTATAAATCAGAAAAGTGGGATATTTCGGACTACTAATAGGCTAGGGATTCTTTCTGAAGGCAAACTGGTTAAAATGAAAGAAAGTTTAAAAATTTTACTTTGTGCCTCTAATTTGTGCTGTCTTGGTAGATATGTTAATGGATGTGTATATTTTTATATATGTAGTAGTGTATATAGATGAAGTGTAGTCTGCTCTGCAGTTCAATAATTTTCATTTGCCCAAATGTCTTTTTTTCTGGTTTAGTTTAGTAGTGTATTGTCCTATACCTATTGATTTTACTACTTATCTCACTGGAACAAGTATCACTGGAAATTTTTCTCGTAAGTCTGCTTTAATTTACAGCAGTTTGCTTATCTTCAGGTTGATCCCTGTATTTTTATTGAGTGAAGCCTTTCTGGAATGTCAAACACACAGCCAAGACAATGGTCATTTGCAGGGTTTTTCTTGACAGACTGGATTTACAGTGTGTTCACCCTGAAGAGGCTGATGTTTAGTTGTGAGATGGACTGATGACCGAATCTAATAGGGCAAGGAATGAAAGGAAATTAAAAGAATTGAACATTAGTTAGGCTAGACACTGAATAGAAAAATGAAGTGGAAATATGCACCATTTTGGGATAATTACGGTTGGAAGGAACTTCAATTCCTCGTGGGATCCAGGCCTCACTCAAAGCAGGGCTAACAGTTCTGTGACTACTCTGTCATTTAAGTTAAATCACCGAAGAAAAAACAGATTTCACTAAAGCATTTTTCATTTCTCTTGACAGTCCTGCTTTACAGTGTCTTTCACATTTCCTTTTTTTCTAACCCTGCAAGAATCATATATTGAATCAAGAGAAGTATGAGTCAAATTTCAACCTGTAATGCTTGGTTGCATGAGGACTGCCTAGACAGCCTGAGGTTGCCATAAGCACTTTAATTTCTCTCTCTTTGCATAATAGGAATGATACTCTGAGTCAGTGGGGAGTGGAGATCCTTACTGTTTACAGCTTTGAAGATGAGGTTATATAGCTGTAATTACTGATAATACCTGACCTAAGCCCTTTCCCTTTACCAGGCAATGCATGATTTTTTGCCTTGTATACTTTAACTACATTTGAAAAAGAGTTGTTAAAAGAGTAGTCTGGCCTCAAGAACTCTTGTTCTGTTTAAACAACTGCTCTTTTTAATTGCCCTTGACCTGCAGAATCTGAGCTGTCGTTATATTTTCCTAATATAATTTAGGTAAATGCCCTCCTAGCTCCTCTGTTTCTCTGACTAATTTGAAAATGCTTTCAGGTTTATTAATCTAGTCCTCAGCCTTTCAGAAGAGTTTTCTTCTCCCCTTCTTCTGTGATCAGGAGACAGTGTGTAAAGTTGTGCAGTTCTGCAGCTTTCTTTGGAAGAAGCATATGCTTTTAAAAGTATTTTTTATGGCTTTTACTCCTATCGTGACACACCATGCACAAGAAGAATATTTTTGGTTGAGGATTCAACTTTGCATAGAAGTCAGCATTCATATTCTCCCATCAGAAAGATGGCTCAGTTCCAATATATTGTTGTAACTGTGACAAGCACATAAATTAAACACAATTTTCTTTTTCTTGCGTATTTACAGTGTCATTCTTTTGATATTGATTTTGCAAGTATCTTTTGCATCTAGGCCCCGGATTTTAGCCTTAAATGTTCAGGCTCACTTGGAAACCTGTCTTGCTGATTCTCGGCCAGTTAATAGTTCCAAGTGGATGCAATTTAATAACCCTTGCGCTGTTTTGATTTGCCTCCCACACCATCTGGTCTATGTCTTGCTCCTGGTCTTTTTTTTTCCTGTCTTAAAGGATAGTACTTTTTCAATAATTCAAACTTTCAAGCATGTCATCTGAAAGTGTAGCTTGCTCTGAAATTTCCCTATGCAGTGTGTATTCCCAGAAAGAAGGCTTTCTGTATATACAGGAAAAAGAACATGAACAGGAACCTGTGGACAGGTTGGAATGGCAGGAATGTAGTGCACAGTAAAGATGTCTGTTTCTTCACACTGAAATATTGTTTAAACACATTTCAAGAGTTAAATTATTTCATGGCTCCAAGGTCTCCTGGATGGCTCTCTGTATTTCTCTCTAGTGACCTCCACATTTAATTATTGGAGTGGCAAGAGATGTCTTTGAAATATAAAATCACTCAGCCTTTGCTGAGATGAAAGTTAAGTGTTGTGATGAAGCTTGTAGTCTACTAACTGAGCTTATTTATACTTGATTTAGTAAAGATAACTTAGAGTAGTGCTAATTAAGCTTAGCTCTCTTTGTCATAATATTTCGAAAATACTGGGTGAAAGGTTTGTTCATGTTGTGTGAAGATACAAATTTTTAACAACATTTTTTCAAATTTTGGAGGATCATTTGCCTGCCATAGCCTGGATGTTTCTCCTTTAGCCTTTCTCTATGTTTAAAAGAAGTTCCTTTAGCCAGTGTTCAATTTATTTCTGATTTATGCATGGTTTTTGCTAATCTGATGTCCGTGTTGTGTAGACTGGAAAGCCTGAAGGGGTGGGTTTTGTTCTGCCCCATGTTGTGGGTGTTGGCTGGGAGTAGCTGCTGGGGAAGGAGCAGGTGAATTGTGCCTCCTGTGTTACCTGGTGGCCAAGCAGTGGCACCAGCTGTCTGTGCTGCAAAGAGAAGGGAGGGCTGAAGGTGTCCCTCCCAGGTTTGGCTGGGTTTGTGTTGCTGTCTTCACAGCAATTCCTCAGCACCTTCAGTTCAAACTGCACCCTTCCTCAAGCAGGTGACAGTGGTGTCTGGCTCTGGGGTGGGGTGGGGGTGCCCACAGCCCCGTGCCTGACTGTGCCTGCTGGGTCCATGCCTGCACAGGTGCCTGATTCCCCTGGCAGAGAAAGTGAGCTGGGTGGGTCCAGGTGGCCTGCGAGGCACTGACTCCTGATGCCTCAAGGATTTCACTAACCTGCTGCACCTTTTGGCACCCCTTTACCTTATCTTCAGGTCCATATTTCAATACTGTGCCACAAACTCTTACCTTACACTTTCCAGCCTTGCTCCCCTTCTCTGAGAGGAGCAGCTGGCTGTTCTGCAGTAAGATGCCCACCAACCCCTTGTCACTGATATTCATGAGCTAAATTTTCAAGCATTGCGTAGTATTTTCCTCCTTCTTCTTTCCTAATCCTTGGTGCTGTACATATTTTAGAGCTCTATATGAAGATGTATTTCCTTCTTCCAGAGCTGTCCCTGTGGTGATGGATGGGTGATTTTGGAGCAGAAAGTCAATGTGTATGTACAATCTCCATTTTGCCTAGCAGAATTGATCTGATGACATTTTGATGCAGTTCCTTCTACTTTTCCCCACCTTCTTTTTCTCCAGCAGCCTGGTTTTCCTCATCAAAAGTCAGCTTTTAGGTTTGCCACACTAGTGCTTCTGTCTCTTCAATCAGCTTGTGCAAGGTAGAGGCTTGGCTTCCACTTCTGCTTCAGTGTAGTTTATTCCAAAACCAGATCTATACATGCCAAAAACTACACCTGAACATGTGCCATTTCTGTAATTTTACTGATACTTAATACAAATTATTTTGCCATTAGAATAAGTTAAGTATTTTATTTAACCTTTTGTATAGTTCATGAGTTTTTGGCATGTTACTATTATTAAAAAGAATTTGCTATGCAAGCTTGCATATATGTCTGTCCTAGACTTTTATCAATTCTGTTTTATGTGCAATCTCTAGTAGGTACTACGCTTATATCCCAAAGGAAAAAAAACCCCAAACCTACATAAGTAATGGAATTTTTGAAGGTCTGTAGTAGGTATTATTTCTGACACCATTTTCTGTTGTACTGAGGGTGGTAATTTCAGCGTGGCTGGGAAAAGAATCCTAGTAAATATTCCCAAAAAGAGGTTTTCTAATTCATTTATCTTGATAGATTTCAAGAACTAGTCCATCTTTAAAAAAAGGAGTGTGTCTTTTTGTTTTGGTGGGTTTTTTAAATTTGCTTGGTTTGGTTTGGTTTGGTTTTCTTTTCATTTTGGAGAGCGAGTGAGTTAGGATCTTGCTCTTTTCTTTTTTTCTGGTGATTTTTACACTCCTGCTTATCAGAACACTGGTTTGATTGACATTTAGTCCATATATGTGACCTTTGGAAAGAATTTAAGAGATCCTTTTTCCCTAGTTCTGTCAGTGTTTCATTTCCCTCAACTGTGTAGTAAATGTTTAACTTGAAGTGTGTGGGAACAGTGTGTCCCTGAAAAATGGCATTTCAGCAGAATCTCTGTTCCAGAAAGCTTTATAGTCTCACCTTAATTTTGACATCCCGTTTTCCATAAGTGGAAATAGACCATAGTCTAGTTAAGATTATCTGAATATTCAGCAGTGAAAGTGATTTTGTTGCCCGTTCCTTTTGCATTGCTGTGTTCAGTGGTGATTTGTTGTACATGGCAGGCAAACACATTCCAGGACATCCGTGTTCATTCTGGTCTCCTGATATGCATCTCAGGGTGCTTTGATTCAATGTCGGGATGAGATTAGATATGCACTGGTCCTATGTATTTTGTTTCCTTTTGGAAAGGGTCTTGGGCAGGGAAGAAATGAGGATGTACATTAAATTCAGTGCTCTGCTGATGCAAGGTGCTCACAGCCACAGCGTGCTCTGCAGAGCATTCATTCCCCATGATGCAGAGAGATCACACCTCCCTCCTGTGAATCGGGGGTGGGGCATTTACACTGCCACTGTGGACCACATAAACATTTTAGGACCTAGCTAAAATAAGGACATATTGGATATCCGTGTGTGGCTGTGGCACTATGTTTATCATAATATGTATGGAGTAAGCTCTTGTAGCAGTGGCCTGTCTTCAGAGCTGGGAAGGAAAGGGAAGCAAGTGAACAAAGGAACCCTTGACATTAGACTCTGAAGTTAAAATCAGCTGTTTTTCTTTTTCCATGAACTCCATTAGAAAAAGTGTGATTGACCATTTGTTAATGTTCCATTTTCCACCAACTTCCCTCACCCTTATTATTATGAAGGGATCAACTCCTAAGAGATATTTAACAACAGAGTTACTGTCAGGTTTTTATCACCACGATAATCAGGTTCCTTACTCCTTAATGAACTTCTAGCTGCACCTTGTAGTTTCAGTACAGTAGATAAAGTTGTCCACCACCATAATGGTGAGGCAATTTGAAGAGAAGATTCATTTTGTGAATTCTGAAGAACCTGGGTTTGCTGGGGTGTGCAGTACTCTACAGAAAACAAAATGTGTCGCCGTGGTGTTTCTGTGGTGAAGGGCTGATCTGCTCCCCAGAGACTGTCCGGCTCTCCTGTTAATAGTGCAGGAGGTGCAAGAGTGCCCTTCTCTCTTGTTTGACAGGCCATCATTTGAGGCTGGAAGTTTTGCCAGCTAGTGACCTAGTGTATCCAGTTTCTAATTTGGGTGAAATGTTATTGAGAAGGTGGTGGCCTGACAACTCTGGCATTTCCTGGGGTTCTCAGGTTACTCTGACACCATGTGATTGGTTTTTCAGGCTGAGTCTTACTTAAGTTGAACTCTTTTTACTGCTTGCTCTGCTAGGTGTTTACCTGTGATTTGCAGACTGAATTACTTTTTTTTAATTGTTACTTACCAATTTGTTGTTGAAGTTTTTGGGAACTCGAGAGTCTTTATGTGTAGATGCCTAGTACTTTATACTCTAAAGAAAGCCTCAGACAAAGAGATTCAGCACTGCTTACCTCCTGGGAGCTCAGACTTTTCTTTCACTCTTTTTTGGTTTGAGCAGTATGTACACTGAGCTAGATGATTTTGAAACATGAGATTCTTCCATCACCTCTTGGAACACTGTTGATGAGTTTGAGATGGTCATGAGGGAATGTAATGGATTAATGTTTCTCTAAGATTAGGTCTAAATGAATG
Organism: Gymnorhina tibicen; assembly: GCA_013399875.1. Classification (NCBI taxonomy): domain Eukaryota; kingdom Metazoa; phylum Chordata; class Aves; order Passeriformes; family Artamidae; genus Gymnorhina; species Gymnorhina tibicen. The sequence goes on from VXAZ01004719.1 coordinate 58,895, forward strand.
CAATTTTTGTGCTGGTTTTTTTTTTCCTCAGAATCACTTGAAAATGGGACAAGAATGTAGGTGGCCATGCAAACTTAAAGCAAGGATGTGTCATGGTATTCCTCTGGGATCTCTCAAAGGTCTACCTAAGCCTTCAGATGATGAGCATCATCCTCCCTTCAAAACAGGATACAAAATAAGGAAAAAGCTTGCCAAAATCTGGAACCAAAGTTTTATTTTCAAGAGAGATGTTTGGAATTGGGGATGATTCATGCTGACTGCCAGTGTGAGGCCAGACTCTCTTCCTGGGATTTAAAGATGTTACAGGAAAGATGATCTTGGGTTCATAACCTGCTTATTGCATTCCTGGCTGTAGTACAGAAAGTATTTAACAGAACAGCAAAACATTTTTAAACTTAATGTAGGTAGCTTTTCTGATTTTTTTTAATCCATGATCATTACCTATTGTATTGTAAACTCAAGTTTCTTTTACATTTTACATTCTGCTGTTTTGAAAGTTTTCTTGTTCTGCTTTGAAGGTGTTTTAAACAGAATTTTTAGCAAGTTTCATTTAGTTCAGAGCAAGTATAATGGACCTTTAATTCTTGCCTTTATTGACCTTTGATTTTATATAAACCCTGTAGCAAAAGTTAGCATAAATTGGTTCAAGAAAGTTTTACATCTAAGTCGCTTGGCTGGTCCCACTGATTAAGGACAAACATCAGGCTTGGAATCGTGATAATTTATCTGAACAAAAGCCGTAAGGTTTATCTTTAACCTGAGTGAAAAAATGTTATCTTTGACAACAAAGCAAACAAAGTATCAAAAATTTTCCTAAACAAAAAGAATTGAAGTGTGCCTTGATCTGTTTATGTAATCGAATGAAAACTAATTAACCCCATTTTCTTATGTCCCTAAGTATTTACAGTTGTTTAACAGTATTGGAAGTAGGATTGTTTTTATTTACTTGTCAAGGCAAAGAGCAGTTCTCTTATTCTTTTTGTTTTCTTAAGGACAACCCATAATGTGGAAAAGTTGTGATCAAAAGAGGTTTCCGTTCGGCACCAGACTAAAGTTTGGCTTGCCAAATATTGAAGTTGCTTTATCTTGGAAAGTGGTGTAAGTAATGCTGTACATGTAAGGAATGGTGAGCCATGTCTTCTATTCCTTACTTGGATACAAAAGCTGCATGAACAATGAATGTGTCCCAACCTGACCAGGCTGTCTGACATGACTCAACGTTGCTCTGTTTGTTCAGCTAGGTGCTCTGTCTAGTGTGCAAATGAGGCACCACCTGAACAGGATGTGTGTGGCTTGCCATCTTTTATAAAGGAGGAAGAAGACCTTTAGAAAGGACATGTGCAACTCAGAAACAGAAGCTCCTTGTTTCCATCCCTGTTGCCCGGAGGGGGTTTCTGCCTCCCCTGTCAACAGTGTGTGGTGTCAGTTTTATCTGTCTGTTGCATTATTCATAAGATGTGCATGATCCTTCCTGTGGCTAATGCATTTCATCTTTTGTTGCAGAGGCAACATACAGCCCTAAGCATATTAGCCACATGCTTTAAGGACTTGAGGCTCTAAGCCTCTTGAGCCTTAGAAAAAGGATTTAGTTTTCTCTAGTGAGTCACATATATATTGTTGGGAAAACACAACTCAAAATACAGTTGTATAAGAGACATTTAGTTTATTGATCAGGGAATTACTACATTAGGGAATTACTAAATTTCTTCCCTTGGCTCTGCATCACAGGAAGAAAGCGTTGTATAAGTGTTAACATGACTAGACTCTAAACCCACTTTTTTTGTAAGCACAAAACTACTTCATGAGCATTGCTTCTGAGATGTTTACAAGTATTTCAAATCTATATTTTTCAAATTATTATTATGCAGAAATAGAATTATGGAATCATGGTTGGAAAAATCAGAGCTCCTGTGTAAATCTAATGCCCAGTTTAACCATAAAAACATTCTGGTGTAGAGCAAGAAAGGATTAGTAGCACAATGTGTATTCATGACTGTGACCAGCCATTGCATTTTCAGCATGTGACCTGCTGAAGGTATGGATTGTTTATGTGCTCCAGACTGGAGTGCTTTTGTGGAATAAAGCCCAGGATCACATCATACTCTGCTCCTACACAAGTTCATAAAGAACTGATAAGTTTTATTCTTAATTCCATTGTGTTTGGTTTGTTGTGTTTTGGTGTTTTGGGTTTGTTTTTGGGGGACCTTTTTTTTTTACCCCAGCCACCAAGGCAATTGTTTAACGCTGTTGTCACTTAGACCAGGTATTTTCAAAATCCCTTCCTTATAGTCTTTCTCTGAGTCTTGTAGCTATTGTGATGTATTTTTATCAATGTGACTGTGCCTAAACTGAGTATGGATATTGCTAAATTAGAACTAGTGGATGCTGTCTCCTCTGCAGTGGAACAGCTTTCCAGAAAGAGAGGAGGAGATGGCGGAAGAGGACATTTCTGTTGCTTCTGAAATCTCAGTGTACAAAACAGATGTATGGTCAGTATTCTCCTCCAGAACAGTGAGCTCTAACGTGAATTTAGAGTTTCATGTTTTAGCTTGGAGGATGAAAAACAGAGCCCAAAAATTTCACCTAATTTATTATGTTGCTACAACTACTGGCACTTCATTTAAAGTCAGAGGAAGAGTGACTCATTGTAATGGATTTTAGTTCAAACCTATTGGTCTAGGAAAGTTATATATAGTTTTAAATATTCCTATTCTCTGAAATGGGATTTCTTTCTTTTTTCTATTTTTCTTCTTTTTTTTTCCTTCAGTGGCAGAAGCCTTGCTCTCTGAAAGGATGTGCTTCTGCACAGTGAGTAACCATCTCTGGAGGTATTTAATAGACATGTACATGTGGCACTTAGGGACATAGTTTAGTGGTGGACTTGGCAGTGATGGGTTAACAGTTGGACTCAATGACCTTGAAGGTATTTTCCTACTTTAGTGATTCAGTGATCCCATGACACATTTGCATTATTAGAAAAATATGTGTATCTTTTGATTTGTCAGTGGTGTGGTACTGGAAAATTATGTATGTTTTCTACCGGTGGTGTTGAGCTGAGTTCTCAAATGGTGATAATTGTAGCAGAAGTAATACTTAGACTTATATTTTATCTATTTATTTTGTAATATTTTTTGTTTAATACCACATTATAGTTGATGATCCTGAAAAATAATTGATCCTGGAACATACTCTCTAAGTTGAGGTATTTTAAAAAACAATGAGGATTTCAATAACACTACAGCAACTGATGAGGCAGACTAAAGCTTGGTTTTGCGGCTGGTTTGACCAAAACTCAGGTTGAATGAGAGCAGTATTTCTGAACGAAACCAGAGTTCTGCGTATGCATTAGTTATTCAACCTCTAATTTAACCCTTACAGAATCCTAGAGTTTTGAAATGAAGTATGTTACCCAAAGGAAAACAGGTTATGGAGAGAAATGATGTGTAGTAGAGCACAACTGTGTTTGCTGGGGCTGGGCCAAGTGAAAAGTAGATGCATGTCAGAACAGATTAAAGAATTCCATATTGTAAGAGTACGGTATTTTAGGATGATAATGGAAGGATGGGAAAATCATGAAAAGAATGCAGTTGGACAGAGCATTGTTTTGTTTTAATCAATTCTAAGTCTAAAGAAAAACAGAGTTGCAGCAGGATTAAAATAACTTTTTTTTTTAAAAGACATGCTTTCAAGTTAGTATAATTTAAACTCAAACTATCTTAAAATTATATGGTATAGTATTTATTTGCCTCTTACACGAAAATAGCATGGTAGTGGAGATGATGGGGATGGTTGGAGGAAATCTGGGGACCATCTGAAAGCAAATGTTAATTTTTTTTGTAATTATGTGTTCTCTGTAATAATAAAAGACTTTAATATTCCTGTATGTAAAATGAAAGCAGCTGTCAGAAATAAATGTCTCTTTAAAAGAAGCCATGAGTAGCATTATTCAAAACATACTTTTCATAGGAAAATTAGAAGAACTAGCACTGACCTATGATTACAATAGAGGTGTTACCTTTGATTTGACATCTGCATTCAATTCTTTAACCATCCTGGGGATTTTTTCCCTAGCAAATTATTCCCTTTTTTAATACTTGTTCTTCAAATACAGGTAACATAAAGCAAAACAAAACAACAAAAATAACCAAAACCAAATAACAAATAATTAAAAAAAAATATTTATTACTAAAAAGGCCACATTTAATGCCAGTCATTCCAAAGGGTTGCAACCAAACTTTAACCTAAATTCAGAATTAAGAGTTTCTACAGGTGTTTTTTGCTGAATAAGGAAACATAGTTAACCATCCTAGGAAGAGCATGTATTTCTGTGTAAATTAGAATACTGTGGAAAACGGAAAATCAGAAAATAAATCAGGATGTTTTAAATGTATTTTTGAATATTTTCTTACTAGCTAAGACAGCCAATGTACTCAATTCTGTCAAGTTTAATGCTTTCAGAAATTAGTCAAGAGGTTCATGTCAGCCCATGTAATTTTTTCTCCTATTTTTGTATACTTTGAAGACTTTGCTCTGTCTCTGTTCCTCTGTAACAGAACAGTTTCTTGAGGTCATTCATTTGCTGCACTCTGGTTTTCTTACTTTCAATAGTGTCTCAGTGAATCCAATATCTAAAAGCAACTTTCTGCTCATGATCACTTGGAAAAAAGTTTTCCAAATACAACCCATTTGTGTTCCTTCTCACTGTAAGTTTGAGGGTATCAGAAGGAAATTGTATTGGTAATACAAGTACTTAGGATTTTACTTTCCTTGCTGTATAAATCCACGTTTATTCATTTGATGAGGTAAGGAGTCTCCAGCCTGTTGCAGGGTTGCAGTGTCGATCTTTTTGAGCTCTGCACTTATGTTGCCATGTTGAGAGAAAATGATGTAGTTTCAGAAGCTGTTGCTGTCAGCTGTGCACCAGGCACAGGTACTGCTCACTGCTGGTGTGTGGCCGAAAGCTCGCTCTCCTTTCACGTAGAGTGGTTATGGCATTTCCAAGACTGCAGCTGCTGTTGGAGGAGAATGGCTAACACATCTTGCCCGTGAATAGATATCTTCAGATATCTTCAGGTAATTCGCCAAGTGATGCCACTGAAATACAGTTTTCTGTTGTTCTCTGAGCTGCTTCTTTGATGGACCACACGAACCAGGCAGACTGGTGCACTGTGGTGTTGTTGCTACAAGTTGTGAATTACAGGGCCAGCCAAATACAGCTCTGTCCAAAGCCTGCAGAAAGCAGTGTTTTAAAGGAGGTTTCTTCAAAACTTGTTTCACTCCAAATATTGGAGTGGGCAAAGTGATGGGAAGAAAACAGTATCGGGAACATTTGTGCTTTATTTCATTAACAACCTTTTATGTAAAATGAAAAAAAATTCTGTAGGGGCTGTAACACTGTTAGCATTATTTCTTAGACCCACTTGAATATCATAGTCCATGTTTCTTTAATAAAGAATTTCACATCTCATTTTTAAATTAGTATGACTCCTTCTGTGATTTTGGAAACCATCAGCAAAATTTCCGTCATACACTTACATCCTGCATTCTGCTTTGAAATGTTCCTTTGGCAGGATTTTAAATTCAACAGGAAATGGAGTTAGAAGGTACATTCCTGGAAAACTCTATTACAGCTTGCAAGCTATTTCAGAAAGTTAACTGGGTCTGGGAAAAGGGATTTTTAAAACTCCTGCAGCTTGCAGGCAGCTGCCAGTATCAACTGAAAAGTGAACAACTCAATATTCTTGGGATACAGGAGTTGAAGTCTGATCTGGGAACTTGATAGGATACAAAATGCATATATGATAATATGTATCATATATATGCATATATAATATACTAATGTATATATGACAGTGTACAAACACTTGTGTCTTTGTTTTAAATGCTATCTGAAATAGAGGTAAAAACATATTTATGATCCTCTATGTATACAATAATTTAAAAGTATGTTGAAAACTTTTATTGAAACTGAAGTGCCATGGACATCATGATATATTCATGATAAATCATGGTATATTAAGATATTTTCTTAAATAAAATCATCAACTTGATTTTGAACCCATTTTTTGAAAACAATATGTGCTGTTTTTTCATACAGTGTTATTTACATCTTTTTTTTTTTTGGTGGCACAAAACTAATTAGATATGTTTGATTTAGGTACTTGGCAAAAATTGCTCTCTTTCATGATGTAACCTTTTGTTTTAAGTACAGATTCTGTCATTGTAAAAGCTTTAATAAGATTTTTGCACGCAGAGAGTATTTGCAGATTTAGAATATTTTTATTTTTCTTAATTTTGCAGATTCTTCTTTTCAAAATATCAAACTGCTTTCTTCTAACCATGTCTACCTATCAGATTTTCCATGTAAGCATGGAAGATCATAAAAATATTTTTACCTCCACATTGTTCATAATTGAGAAGACATCCCAACATGATACAAATATTTAATCATGCATGTAATGAAATCAACATGTAATAACTGTACAAGTCTGAAGGTAGAGAAAATATTTTTGGAGGCTGGTTGTGGTGGATGGTGACTTTCTCTCAGCTTCATCACTTTCTCCTCCATGAATGTGGGGGCTTCTGTTGGATGATGGTGTCCTAGCAAAATTGTAAACATTACTTTTGTCTGCAGGATTGCAGGAGAAAGAGAGTATCCATGTGGGTGAGCAAGAAGTTGTACAGCTCAACACATGTATCTGGCACACGTAAGATGTTGATAAGATCACACAGATAAAAAATTACTGTCCCCACTCTGTACCTCTGGGGTATTTCTCCTTAGATAGTAACTTGAACTCCTGATTTAACATATTTTCACAGCTTTTGTAAACTATGGGGAATTGACTTCGTTCATGGCAGTTTTAGTGCCATGTAACCATGTGGGATTGCAGGCAGCAGTTGTAAACTTTCTAAGACTCCAACTGATAACTGTTTTATCACAGCTGTGAATTTGGGGTGCTAGTACTCCATTTGTTTTTTGCAATATTACCTTTGCAACCATTAAGAGTGTGATTTTCCAAGCAGAAGATGGACAGAGAAGGAACAGGCAATACACTTTAAAATGAAAGCACAAATTTTTGAGGAAGAAGAAATACAATGGGAAAAAAAAACCCAACAAAATACCCCAAATGCACAAAACCCCCCAACCATATTTTCTGGGCTTAGATAGGATATTGGTTAGTCTTCATTTTTTAATTGATGTAAAGAGTTTCTAAAAGAGAAGATAATGTGATTCACTCTTTAAGTACGTGAGGCTTGCTTGGTTTTTTTTTTTTCCTTTTTTCTTTGGTTGCCTTTTTTTGAACAATGCATTTATGTTTTCCATTATTGCACTAGAATTGACTTTTCTGGCCCACAAATTTCTAAGTGTGTTCCTCACTGCCAACAATCAAGGCTTCTTTCTTCTGCCAAATGAATCATTAAGGCAGTAAAAAAGCCCCAGCCAACCTTTCTTCGCTTCTAATCCAATAGTTTCTCAACAAATAAGGGTAATACCAGATTAATGTAATTGTAATATTTCTTTCCCAGTTGACCAAGGATTTGAAAAGGCAGCAGACAGAAATTTGTATTAAGAAACAGCAAAACAGACTTAATACTGGACAGTTCTTTTTTCAGAAACAGTTACAGTCATACGTAAGAAGTAAGATGGGAGAATTAAAAATAATAGGGATGTTCAAGAACATTTCCTTCCTGATTATTCTTGAAAATGAATGTTCAGCGACTTTTGCTTCAGACTTGCTAGTTTTAGCCATTGCTCTCTTTAAATCCAGTATTTCATCTGTCTATTGTAAACAGTATTTGTTATGCATTTGGTCTGGTGTGGCGATGTTTCAAGTACAAACACCCAATTGATGATTGCTGATAAATTTGATCAGGGATAAGTCTCAGAAAGTGGCTACATCAGCTTGTTTGCCGTTGTGCCACTGATTAAACTGCCTGTCTGGTGTCTAGCCTTTAAGCAAAACTGAGAGCTAAAGTAAGGTGGTGAAATAGTGAAGAAAATAGTCACCCTCACTTGGCAGCTCTCCTCATTTCTGCAGTGTTTCTGCTAAATGTTTTTATAGCATTCCCTTAAAAGACAAAGTCGTATCATGTATGTGCAATAGTTTCTACTCATGGTTAAGAGAGGGTGAAATCTGAGTTTTCTATGTCTTTGATGTGTTAATCTGATAATGCTTTGTTAGCCTGGTGAGATATCAGAGACTGTTCGCTGGCATCTCCTCACTTTTTCTAACTTTACACTTCTGGACTGTGCAATATCACTTTTATGTAAGTAGCCAATATACTAATTCTTCTTCTACTGGCAGACTCTGAAATTAAAGGAGACTAAAGAGCAGGAGCTATAAGTTGCTGCTTTGCATTTTGAACCAAGCATATGCTGAACACAGTGTGTTCTGCCACATAATAAATGAAGAAAAAGACTCATGGAATTCCGCTCAGCAGCAAAACCTTCATCCATGATTCCGTAATGCGAGTTCACTGAACAGAGGTGGAAAAAGGAGTTCTACTTCTCACTGTGATATCTAGCCCTGCACCTCCCTTATCTTGAAAAATATTTATTGGTAAAGCATTGCCACTTTGAAAAAAATGAACCAAGATTTAAAGTGCCCACTTGTCTTATGTTAGGCTTCTATAAAGCACTATGGCTGTATGTAAATGGATAAAATACTTTGAGATGGATTGGTCTGAAAAGATTTTCATAAATTTAATAGTGCTTACAAATTTTTGTAAATTAGAGCTGAAATTTGAAAGAAATAATTGTGCTTAGAATTTTGTATTCTCATTATGCAGTGTTAATTTATTGGACTAAAGATGTGTTTCAGTTAACAGTGTAGATGGTAGAGTTAGAAGTTTTTTCATTCCCAACATCGCATGTTCTGGAAAACTATATTCATTAGGATGATCTCAGAACAGACCTGCCACAGCATTAAGTTTCCTCAGAAATAATTATGACTTTCATTTTTGCATTTGTCCTCTGAAACTTTAGCATGTTTTTAGTGGGCTTGTGTGATGGTTTTCACGGCAGAAATGTTATTGGCCCACCTTTTCCTGTGTCCATTGCAATTTTCCTCTGCTTCAGCTTGGGTTGCCTGTGGATGTAAAATAAATTGCATGTCAGAAAGTAGGAAAGGATGGCTTGTATACTGCATTTGGCATAGTCCAGGCAATGTTTTCCCTGGAGAAAAAAAAAATAATCTCTTTAATGTAATTTTAAGTGGCATCTCTGGTCTTATTACTTTAGGAGACAAAATGAAAGTCAATTTGTCAGAGGTGATTTATAGTCTGAGCTCTTTCAGAAAGCAATTACTCCAAGGAGCGTGTGGCTAAAGAGCAGGGCAATGCTGATGATGTGCTGAGGATGCTTTTTGACGTGGCTTGAGGCAGCTGTGCTCTATTGCATAAATTGTGGTTCCATTGGCAGTTCCACTTTTGCTCTTGTTGAGAAGAAGTATTTTATTTGATTAGGAAAAAAACCCCTGTGCATGTCAATGGAAACTTTGTAGCTGCTGTTCAGAATGCAGAGAGCATTTCTCCAATAAACTGTTTACAGACTTAGTACTTTATTACCTTAGAAGATTTTAATTATCTCAGGATTAGGAAGGTAACTAAATGCATTTCTGCAGCAGACACTTTTTTTAGTAGAGTCCTTTTACAAAGAGAGCTCTTTCAACATGTACGGGGAGGGACAACATAAATTGTAATTTAGCTCTGGATGTATTTGAAGTGGATGTCATATTTTATTTTAATCCAGGAAAGGAAAAATAGATGGTGAACTGTACTTGAAATGGTTCAGATTTAGTTGGTATTAACTGAAACTTCCCCAGTGCCTCAAATAATTAAACAGTTAGGGGGAGGAAAGCACTAATATGAACAGGGAGAAGTTGGGACTGCATGGAAGCATAGGAATGTATGTTAGTTTATATATTAATCTTTCCATATAAATAAAGTCTCTGCTTTCCTGATAAGGAAGCATGCTGATTCTGTTCTTGATTCTGTACAACATCACACACCCAAAAAGTCCATCATTTGGATGTTGAGTTATTGCAAAGCTGATATGCTTTATCACGAATGCTTGTGCTGGGAAAAAACCCACTGGGGTGCTTGAGCAAGTCTGTATAAGACTTTTTAAAAGAGTAGATTTATATTAAGATATGAAAACCCTAAATACATGCTCACATTTCTAACGGTACTAAATGCCTAATAGGGTAAAACTAATTACATGTGTGATGTTTGTAAACCTAAATTGTAATTGCAAAAGTCTTATTGAAAATACATGCTATGAGAGTGACTCTGTAGCAAATTTGATCACATTGTGTGATATCCTAATTGTTAATTCAGTGTGATATTTCTTTTGCTAATTTTTGTTCATATATTTAAAAGGTAAGAAGCCTGCTTAAATGCAACTGCTATCTGTTAGTGTGTTCAAAGATTCCATTGAAAATAATACAAGTGAGTCCTCAACAAGTTTGGTGGCCACAGATCTGGCTGTTTCTTGGATAAATATTTTTCCCCAGGTGCACCAAATATTATGCAGACCAACACCAGCTTTCATTTAAAGTCTACTCTGTAACTATAGCCAGAGGCAGTTCCATGCTGCCTGAAATAATGCACTCCAGACTGGTCAGGGAAAAAAACCCCAAACCAACCGACCAACAAAAAAAACCCCAAAACCCAACCAATGAACCAACCAAACAAAAAAACCCACCACCACACAAAAACCAGCAAACAAATAAAAGCCCAAATAAACAAACAAAAACCACCAAACCCCCCCACACCCAACCAAAGGGCTTATACTCCTTTTCACATCTGTAATTTGAATGTGGAAAGTTTTATTCAGAAATGTCTTTAAGTAAATAAGTAAATCTATTTTTTTAATAGTGAGATTGAAGTCTCAGAAACTGTCTCACTGCTAGTTAAGCAAAGAAGCCATCAGCTACAAACCAGACATGACTTGAGAGACTTAAAATGGAATCTCAGTGTGATGATGGTGTCCACCATTTGGTAGCTGCAGTTACTGCTACTTACAAGAGGAATGAAGCACTTCTGTATTTTGCAGGTCTGCCCAGTTTCCTTGGTGCATAAATCTATGCAATCCACTTACTCTGTCCAGCAAGGCCTTTGTGTCTAATCCTCCCATTCCTCCATATTTAGGGAACTCCCTGTGTCCTTAGGTTATCCTCAGTGGTGAGTTTTTGTCCCTGTTGTCTTTCCAGCATTCACCAGCTTTGAACTCCAGCAGTTTGGGCTACATTCTTACCATAAACTAAAGAGGATCTGTTTGAAGCTTGGAAACCAGTTTGTAGTTTGCTGGGGAGCATGTTTTCTGCCATGGTTTTGGCCTGTGGTTATAACTGTGGTGCTGCATTAGTGTGATGTGGAGGAGGAGTGTGTGGCAAGGAGTGTTCCCAGGCTTAACTTTGATGTGGTCAGCCTCTTTGGGGTGAGAAGAGAAGCTGCAGATACATGGACATAACCACTGCCGTTTTGTTGGTCCTCAGGGCCAACAAATCACCTCTGGCCTTTTCTGCTCAGGGAGATCCAGTGTCTGTTCAGTTAAAATACATTTGGTACACCCTATTCGTGTTTCCAGTGACATCCAAATTTCAGCTCTCAAATTTCTTTCCCTTGCTGTCTCCTCCTTGTGTATAACAGCTTGTGCCTTCCTCCCCAAAATGTCCTAACTCCCTAGTTTGTCACACTATCACTCCATGTCTTTCTTATACCTCCCGTTTGCCTGTCCCTACTTCTAGGCTCCCTTGCACACCAAGTCTGTTTGGTGTATCCTCTCACTTTGCTGTGCTGAAACCATGTTCTCCCTCTTCCAACATTTTCAGCATTCTAAGAGGTGAGTCATCTAGGTTATTGCAACATTCAGTTCCTCGAGAACATGACTGGAGGTGGACTCCAGCTTCAACCTGCTTCATTGGAGTGGGTTAAAATACAGGCAGCCTATACACATCTCGAAAAGTAGCTGATGGTGGTTTCTGTTTCAATAGAGACCAGTCCCGCTGCAGTTTAGCTGCAGATGAATTTTGCTTCCAACAAGTAAACCCAGTTAAAGCTGCAGTTTTGCTGTGCCAGTTCTTGGACTCAGTAATGGGTGACAATACTGAGTGTACTCTGAGCATGCTGGTCCTAGTCTTCACATACATCTGTATTATGTGTGTCGGACAAGGAATAAAGGCAGTCCCTTTCCCTCCTGGTATCAGTCCCAACATCTTAATTTGTAACCAACTTACTTGGCCTAGTGAGGTGCTGGTCTCCAGAGTTTCTGAAATAGTGTGTTACAAAGGAAATGTTCTTTTCTGGGAGCAGCTGTGCATATGGTTATGCTATTGGAGTAAAAGTCAAAATAATTTTAAAACTGAATAGCTATATTGTAGGCAAGGTTGTTAAACAAAATAAACATGATTGTGGGTTTCTTTAATTAATTTCTCTAGTGATACTAGTGCAAATCTGAGGAAAAAACAAATTTTCACTTGTCAGTGCTTTAGTGGTTTATTATCTACAGTTGTAATTGAGAAGTCACATGTCTAGCTTTTTGCCTCCAAAGTTAACCCCTTTATTTTCATGTGTTTGCCTGAACAGGATTTATGCCCGATTAAGTTACTGTCTTTTATCATAATTAAAGAAAAATGTTGTGGAGGGAGAACTAAAACCTCTGTTCAATGGAAAACAGATTGTTGTGCCTGCAATGAAACAAAAGAGACCCTGTCACACAAAGTGCCTTTTTTTCCCCCTGTCAGAATAATCAGCAGTCAGAAAGATTTATCTGCTGTGAGAATGATTCAACTGTCCAGACTAAGGGTGTGTGGGGGGAGGAAACATGTTTAAGCTTTTCAGAAAGGAAGCAACATGCTTCAGCGTTTGCTTGAGATCACAAGAATGGCAGCTTTAGCAACAGTGCTTATAATCTGTATTTGTAAACTATCTCGCCTGTTTGCAGTTCATGCCAAAAATGGATTAGTAGATTTTAACAATCTCTCTCTTCAGGACGGTAAGTGAATTACTGTATACAGTGTGCCCTTGATTTATAAAAGGTTTCTTCTTGTGGTGCCTTAGAGTCTCATTTTAAACAGCATAGCGTGCTTGCAGAATTTTTTATTTTTTGATGTATACTCCTGGCAGAGAAAACTCCACTGTTGCTGTCAGCTTTCACCTATTTGAAGTTACTTTCAGGCAGTAACACACCGGATAAAAATTTATAAGAGAACATTAAAAAGTGAAGAGAAAATGTAAGCCAGTCACTCTTGGATTATTCCGTCTTTCTAGCAAAATAGTGTATTTCAACAAACTATAATAGAGCTTTTGTGGTTGATCATATTTTTAATAGTAATTTAGAAAAACCTTGTGTCCTGCTGTTTCTAAAAGTTTGAAATAAGTTTCTAACTTATTTAAAGTTTGAAATAATTTCTGTCAAAGAAAGATTTTCCAAGTATCAAATCAAGGAAGAGCTGAGTAAATTACAGATTCTGAGGTCTTTTTGTATGCAGATTGGCTGCATTCTTTGTACTTATACTATCTGGAAATTTAAATAGAAGTAAATACATCTCTCACACATCTTCTCTTGTTAGATATATCTACAGTGTTTGATAGAGATGCATTCCAGCCCAGGCCATAGATGATTGTTAGTCTATATCAGGGCTTTATCAGCTGCTAATGCTGTGAGGACAACTACACACTATTTCTCAACAAAATATGAGCTAATTTACCCTTAGAAATTACAGATTGAGTCCAAGAGCATGATGCAAACATTACCTTAAAATTCCCCTAAGAAATAATAACCTCGGTTTCTACTCCATCTTGGGGTTACTTTATGCAGTTGTATCCCCTACCATTGCTCTATGCCCAGACATGATTCCTGAGCCTTTCTATGCCTTTAAAACTGGATGCAAGAGACAGAGAAAAAAACTGAGCGAACTTTTCAAAACAGTTTGTGCTTCAAGGACACAAAGATTAGCTGCTGCTGCTGAGGAGCAGAGGAAGCACTTTTGCTTCTTGCTTTTCAGCCAGCTTTTTGGCTCTGTTTCTTTGGAGAGAGATGGAGAGTTCAGTTTTTTTCCTCTGGGACTTCAGTTTTTTCCTTCTTCTCTTCTGGACTTGTTCAGAACACCAGAACATCAGAACCCCATCGGGGGACCTTCCAGTGAATTTGGCCCAAACCGGCACATACTGATGCATGTACAAGCCTGGATTGTTATGTGGCCTTTCATTTCTAGAAGCCTGAAGTACGAGTAGTACCAGGCTAATTGTGAGGACCACTGTTGATACTTTTTTCTTGGTTATTCCCCTTTGTACTCTGATATAGGTGTTTGGTACACATCTGACAGCAGGATATTCCAGTTCATAATTAATTTACAGATCAGAAAGTTTTCTCCAAAAAAGCATGAGTGAGACAGATTAGATATTGTTTTTCAGTATTTTCAAAGCTTTATCTTCAGCTTCAGAGAAAAGACATTCTGTCTTTTCTTCCTGTAGCAAGAGTAGCAAATTATTAGTAATTTATATTCAATTTGTTCTTGGGAGTTTATATGGCTGAGTCTTGTTTGGATGCAAGATGGGCTGATCTAATTGAATATGAAATGATTTAACTCATCTGCCATCTTATCTCCTAGAAGTTTAATATCAGAGATGGTTCTTTCTTCCTCGAGCAATTACACCCTACACTTGTAATTCTGTCATCTACCTGAGCTGATTTTATCTTCCTTATGGTTCATCTTTCACCTGGCTTCCTGACAAGGCAACAATTACAATATCTGCTATGCTGATGGCGGTGATAGATTTTCTGTCACTATGGCAGCATTTTGCTCATCTTCATTCTTGATTTTTATACAGGGAGGAAGTACTTCAGTTTTATGATTGGGTTCCAATTCAAGTTTACAGAGCAGGAAAATAAACTGAGCAGATTGCTTTGGAAATCTTTAAGTCAATAACCCTGGAATGCAGTGATGCCTCTTACAAAGTTGCCCAGAATGGAACCATAATTAGTATCAAAATTAGAAGATTTAAACAACCTGTTCTTATGTTCCAACATTTTAAAAAGTTGGTGCATTGATTTATTGTTTTTCTTGTTAACCAGCTCTTTAAGGTTTTACAGATCTGAACCATCATTCGATTTTTGTAAGAGTTCTATCTTTAAAGAATACTTTTTTCCCCATCACATGCACAATTTTAATATCCATACTCAGTTTTCATTAATGGAGAGTGACAGGTGATAAGTCAATATTAGTTCTCAATTTGACTGAAAGACTCAGTGATATCAATAACATTATTTTAAAGTTCATTTGTTCCGCATTTAAGAGAGAGTTTATGTACTATTAATGAGATATTAACGTGGGAGCTGCAATGGAAATATGCAAACTTCTCTTACGATTTAATTGAAAAGCAGGTAACCATCGACATCAAAGGAACTCTGAGCCACAGAGGGCTGCTCTGATCATATCGGGATATATCTGGTAGTAATTGTTCAGCAACAAGAGATAATATCTTGTTGGTGATGTTTATCATGATGGGTTTGAATTAAGGGTTCAGGATTTCTTGTTAACTGTGTTTTCTCAGTCACTGTTATGATCCAATGCAATAAAGTAAGTCAGTTTTGGGAGAAGAAACCTTTTCTGGCTTATCTTTGGCCCAATGTGTAATCACAGAAATTGCCTAAATAAAAAGAAAAAGAAAAAAGAAAGAGGGAGTCTGATTTAGTTCTGGGGTGGGTAGGAAGATAACTGGCCTGTTTCCCCTGCAGTTCTGGAGTATTTGACATGGAAATGAGGTAATTGGAATTTCATTTGGACTTGTCATAATAAGCATGAAAAAATGGCTATCCTAGTAAACCGTTTGCTTAGAGGTGAATGATTTTCTGGAAGGAGGTGGATAGAAAACTAAGTCTTATTCCCTCTTTTCCTCCTCCTGTATCCCATATTAACTGGTTCCCAGTCCCAAGTAGATTGCCCTTGTGAGTAAAGGGAATAAGGTTGTCTTCTTCCCCAAGATGTTCTGCTAGTGGGATATGTTTTCTCTTCCATGGGCTGTGGGATTCCACAGTTCACCATAAACCTAAGTTTTAGTTGTTCATCATCAGAAGTGGAAAAACTGCATGATGTCTTCACTGGTTCTTTGCTGCAGAGAGCGGAATTGCTTCTGGTGAGACATAATCAGATTCAGCTGCTGCCCAGCTTTGGGGGGCTACAGAAGCCAAGGCTAGATAAGCCTGAGTGGTAGAGGTGAGGCACAGCTTTAGCACTGGTGGCCATGCACAGCAGCATCTCTGCCTGACGACAGCAGTAATGTGGTTGTACATGGTTTTAGAATTGGATAGAGTTTGAAGAATGTGGGGGTTTAAGGTTGGATTTCTTGTGTATGTTCTTACACTGGCATCATTTTCTTATGGCGTAACTACTGTAATGGTAGTAGCTTAGTAACCTTCATCTTCACCACATTAGAAGATGAGACATCTACAAATGTATGGGCAGTAAATATAGAAATGACTTAAAAAAACCCCAATTTTGCTTATTTTTGCAACGCATAGCCAGTCTGCAGAGTTAATTTTTTTATTAAAAAGGGAATTGCGCCTTTAAACTGTCTAGCACAGACTCTGTGGTTTGGAAACTTTAGTTTCCAATGAAATGTAGTTTGAACTACATGGTGCTATCAGATGTAAGCAGACAAAATGATAAGTAATGGATTCATCTTGGGGGAGGAAAGAGAGTATGTCATAATTTCAGGGTTGCCCGCTCTGCAGAAAGCAATTATTTTAATGTTTATTAAGTGCCCATGACAGTGAGATAATTAGCCACTTTGACAAATTAGATGGGTAGAAAATCTGGGCTTAAAGCCAGTAACTTGAAACAAAGCAAAGCGTAATGATTACTTCCATGTAACACCCACACATTTATGGACACCCCTTCCTTCTGGGTGAATAGCATAATTTTCCTACTGAACATTTTCTTAATGATGAATTAGATCTGTACTGAAATTCTTCTACTGGCAGTAATTTTAAAGTGGATGAATGTGGGTAGCTCATCGTATGAGAATAATAAGGTTTTTGAGAGGGGGAAGGTTTCCTGTCCTCAGATTCATGGAAGGTTTGTATTTCAATCTTCATTTCTTAGAAACAGATAAGCTTCAGTGAAGTGTTTTCAGATTGAGATCCATGTCCTTTTAAAAAAATCTCACTGGTTTCCAAAGAAAACTATTGGAAAACATTATAAGAGGTATGCCAGCAACTGAGAGAAATTAATTGTATAAAAAACAGTGAATGGTAGGTGTCATGTCATGTGCTTCCTGTTCTGTCTCTCCACCAGACTGTTGTGGAATGTGCTATCACGTAGCTGGACCACCCATTGATCAATTAGACATGAAGGAAGTGTGCTTGGGAGTACAAAAAGCATATGGATTTCTTCATGTTTGGATCACTTAGAAGAAGTTTCCTAAGGTTAAGTAGCAGCATAGCAGAAACACAGAATTTTTTTTTACAACTGCTGTTGTATTTTGTTGTTAGTATGGAAAATATTGAAGTATTAACTAGATTGTCGAGGAATCTGATATACAGATAGTTTTGATAGACTAGTCCTGTTGAAAGACAACTTCTGTTAACAGGAAGACAGGACAGAACTTAAACAGACTCAGGTTTAACTTACTTTCCTTGGGGATAATGCCTCTGTAATAATCACAGAATTTTTGCTATGGTAGTGAAAGTTAATTTTTTCAAGTTTTACAAGATTTTTGGGGAGGTAACCAAAACACCAGAGTCATGCTTATTAGTGTTAAGTGCAGGTTAAGTATCTTTAGATATTATTATTTTCCTATTTGATTATATAACTCAATGTTGCAAATTTATAACCACTTACACGGAATACAATCACAGTTATTTAATTTCTGTTTTACTACTGTTGGTTGCATTATCTTGGTCTATCATTTTATTTGCCAGTGGAGACATTTTGCTTTAAAGACACTAATATTCCACCTTTGCATTTTAAGATAAGAGACTTAGTGGTGTTTTCACTTTCTTCCAGTGTGTGCAAACCTGCAGTTTAAGACTGAATGCTTTTTCTGAAAATTGATTCATGTGCTTAAACATTTTTTGCAGTATATTCACCCATCTTCTTCCAGCTTCACCTCTTTTCTGCTGCAAAGATGAACAGAGGAAACTAAGTTCTGAAATTAGCATGCTCATTTAGCTCTGCTCTCTTCTCCCAGATTAAATCAGCCTCTGGACTCTGACCAGAATTTACTTTCATCTCCTGCCAATAAGACTTCAGGCCTAATCTAGGCTCAGTGGGTGTCTACAGGCGACAAATGCATATTAGTTTTGCTCTTTTAGGTAGGGAGAGGGAATGGAATAGACTACAGATTATTGCTTATTGGAAAAGACACATCTTGACAGCATCTCTGTAACAGCTATTACAGCCCAATTCAAGCATGGTAAATCAGGAAGGTCTATAGAAGAATGTCAATGTCTTCAAACAGAAGAAGGAGAAATTCCAGGTTGTTCTTATTGTTTTAAAGTGCTTCATGTCTCTTCAGGCAGGACAAAGATCCGTTTTATTGATTGTTTTGCTTATGTCTTTTGAATGAAAGTGATCTATTGGAGTGCTTTTCTCCAGGACCTGGGGAATGGTACCTCAGACCTGTCATTTCCGCAGGTCCCTCAAATTATCCACAGTTCAGCCCTACTGTTGTCTGTTACCTTCCTTTTCCTGCCTTTTCCCTTGCCCATGAGATGGCTACTTTGTGGCCAGCAAGTTTTACCTATATCTTTTCTCTGTCTTCCACCAATTTCAAGAAAAACATAGGTAGCTCTTTCATTTTTTTCAAGCTTGTACCTGGAAAGAGAAGGTTGGCATAATAATTATCTAGGAATTTTCTAAGAAGGAACTAGAAAAATATTAGGAACTTAAACATCTTTTAAAATAAAATTTTAAAAGTATTGTCGGTTCTTCACAGAAATTTCAGTTGTAGGATAAAAATTACAAAAGTTACTAAAGGTTTAGGAAAAATGAAAGTTTAAAACAGACAAGAAGTGATGCTGTTCAGGCTCATGTTCTAATCAGTCTTCGTGTGCTTCAAAGCAAGCCCTGACAAACTCCGGTGAAGAAACTGTGTGTTCCTTTGCTCACCTGTCCTCAGAATAGCATATCCTCTCGTGGTTTCTAACCCAAATCCTCTAGGCTGCAAATTATGTTGATGTCACCTTCTTTTTTTCATATAGCAGAAATTAATATAGATGCTCTCTTGTCTTCTTTATAGCAGTCTTTTGTACAGTGGAAAAATGCTCACCTATGTCTTTTTTATGCCTATACCTGGTCATGCATTGCTTTTTAAGACTCATGTTTCCTGTTTGCTTTTGGAGCTGTCGGGTGATCATAGCCTTTTCAGTGGTGCCCAAAGTTGGACAAGAACTTTGGCACTTAACCAGTAGAATAATTATTTCCAGTTCTCATAAACATCCAGTAGAACAAAGGAATCCACCCAGATACCCCAGTATGATAGCTTAGTAAAATTTCATTGGGTTTCAAGTCTTAAGCATTTACAGCCTACTTTTCTAGTGTCTGCAGCAGCCAGAATTACTCTTTGGGCAGACAGTTTTTCAGTTTGCTGTCAGTCCGTGTAACTTACCTTCTTGCTCATGTTCCAGTTGCCTGTTTTGAAAAGAAGGTCAGAAGCTGTGCTACTAAAGATATATTGCATGACTGCCATTCAGAGATGCCTACTCTATTCTGACAGCCCCATAACCCTTGAAACAGGCAGCTGCTGGTCTTCTCACCTTGTATGCACACACGAGGTCCTGCCTTGTGAGGAAATATCCATTGTATGAGGTGGGAACTTAAGGACACTGCCCAAATCTGATGGGCCCTTAAGAAAGAATCTCGTGGGATAGAGTGTGACAGATCAGATACAGATGATGACCTGAAAATTACTTCAATTTGTTTAGCATTTGCTTATTCAAGCTTTTGATCATATTCCTTGGTTAAAAACGCAGGTCACAATTAGTTTTTAAAAACTGATTAAGAATCTACTGTTTGAGAAAGCAACTTCTGCCTCTTTATTCTTATGTTTGTTTTCTTTCCCACTTAACTAAGCACCTTGATTTTTACATTTTCTTTAAACATAAAGTTTATAGAGAACATGTTTTTACTGTCTTTTTGTATCCATGCTGACTCTAACTCTTTGTATGCTTTGGCCTTTCTGATTTTACCCATATGTGTTTATGTAATTCCTCTATACTATGACTAATCATTCATCACAGGCCCTTATTTCTAGACTTTAAAAAAAATATTCCTTTTATATTTCCTGATTATAAAGAGGCCCTTACACAGCTGCATTGGTCCCATACTGTGCTTCTTGCTTCTTCCATTTTGGGACAAATTCCGTCTTCCTTTTGTTCAAGATTTTCATCACCAGGCACTTACCAGTATTCTTAGAATGTTGTTGTACGTGTTTCTGAATACAACATTCCTTATTGTATCAATTTTGGGGGTCAGTTTGGGGTTTGGGTTTTTTTTTTTTTTTTATTTAAAAAAAAATTTTGAATATATCTGTCAGTCTTGTTTCTTTGCCTCCACAGAATAAAGAATTTGTCATTTTATGACCACTAGTTTGACTTACGTTTCTTGACTCATCTCTCTTTTACTCAGATTTAAGTCAACCTCACCTAAGAAATCTCCTCAAAAATTCTGTTGGATTATCTGTATATTCTGCCTGTTTTCCTCCTCACTCATGGATTTCTCAGTGAAGGCCCCCCTCATCATCTCTTTTATTCTGGATGCTGCTTCTGGTTACTTAAGGGATAAGCATAATGCATTCCCATCTCTGATAAGTGTTCTACAGCAGATTTTCAAGAACATGTGATTGACCTCACTCTTTTCACACTTTATATTTGCTCAGAGATACTCAGTAATCTGCTTCTCAACTCTTCCTGAACTTCGGAGCAAGTGTTTGTGTTCTTGATTAACAATATGAGACCTTCTCTACTTTTCTTCAATCCTGTACCATTTCATCACCGAGTTCATTTCACCCCTCCACACCAATTCTGGCTTTGTGATTTATCCTCAGTCTTTGTGAGGTGGATTTAGTGGCCATTTTTGTTGATTCTAAAGAGTTTAATGTTCTTCCTGTTTATTGTCCTTACTTCTGGTGTTTCTGTATAAACATCTCAAGTGTTCTCTGTGTTGCCCTGTTACTCTCCCAGTTGTCTCTCCTGTGATTCTCAGAAAATATTTTGTCTGAAGAATCTAGTTATTTTTGATACTCCACTAGGGGTACTTCCTAGCAACCCAGTTTGTGAAGTACCTTTGCCAAAACTAAGGTCTCCTTAGAATATGTCCCGCTGATTATTCAACAGAGGAGGTGGGCAACATTATCAGTTTTGAAATTAGCATCTACAAATCTGGAGTGAACTCTAGTTAATTTTTTTAATGTTAGCTTTGTTTTCTGAAAAACAGTTACAGTTCGAGAATCCAATGGCTTAATTTTGTGTAAGTCAGCACAGAGGCAGAAGCTGGAGCTTTGATAATAATTTATTTTGATGATTTTTGGCTCATGAATGTCTGCTGTGGTTCAGATTGTATGATTTGTGTTCTATGATGAGTTTTCAGTTACTGTATTATGATTAACAGTTTTCTGGGGTATAATTTTAAATGTTCCCATGAAATGCTTATGGTGACTTGCCAGCCAAGGAGAATCAGCTAAGCCAGAGCAGCATAGGTAGAGCTCCAGTGGGTGTAGCTTCCCTTCTGGGCAGAAGATAGAACATTTCCAGGAGATAAACATTAATCCACCTACTGTTTTCTGCTGGCTCAAAGTTCTTTTGCGGCTTGTTTGTTACAGAATACTGGAAAACAAAATTAATTGTTTTGGTTTTTTCTACCACTTTTTTCTCTCCTCTGATGTACTCTTTGGAGGGAGGTTGCTTGGCAGTGCAAGTAAAAGGTTCGGTATGCAAGTAGGGATGGGTGGAAAGAATGGAAGCCAACAAGGGAAGTGGTAGAAATCCAAAAGACTTAACTACATGAAAATAATACTTCTGCCAAAGGGCAGTTTTATCCTTTCTGCTCATAATAGCAGACTTTAAGTCTTACTCATGTGGATGGATCTGTATGGAACCTGGAAGTGATTACTTAAATGAGAACATAAAAGGACTATATTTGTGCTTTTTTTTTAAAGAGAAAGAAATGGAAACTTTGCAATATTTATAGTAGCTCCTGCCAAGTGGTCTTGTCATCAGCCTAAGTTTTTAGCTTTCTTCTTTTCTTTCTTTTTTTTTTTTTTAAACTCCAGAAAATTTATGAAAATGGGGATTTAAGGGTAAATATCTATATGGAATAGCTGTTTGAACACACTCCTCTGTGACCTGAACATTTATTCCTTTAGATTTATAATAAATCTAAGTTTTAAGAATTTTCCCTTTTTTTTTTTTGATTGTGGCAGTTATTTTTCAAAATGTTGTTTAATAACACCTTACCTCATTTTCCATGTGAGTGATTCTGTCTTAGTGTCAGGGTTCATAGGGATACACCTTTGTGGCTGTCATGACAACTCAAGATGTCTGACTTGATTTTCAAACCTGTGGTACTTACCAAAACTTGGTTGTACATGGCTTTCTGTTCCTGCTATACTTTCACGAGGATCACACATACCTGTATTTCTGTGCTGAGAAATGCCTTCTAAAATACTATTGTCTTCTCTTAAACACCATCATGTACCATTTTGGGAAAAATTCTGGGATGAAAGAGCCTGCTTACAGGACTTGTACAGCAATCAGTGATCCATTATTTTTCTTTTCTGTTCTTTACATCTCCAGTGAAAAATTGTCCCACTTCTCTTCCTTAATCTTCAAGCTGGATCATTTTACTTCTTTTTATGGCAGTTTTATGAGCAGTTTAGAGGATTTTACAAAGAGGAAATTAATGCAGAGTAATATAAACAATGTAACGAGAAAAATAGAAATGTGAATGTGAAGCTTTATTAAATGTATATAGCTGCAGTGTGTAGTGTGTGGGGTAGATTGAAGCCTCAGTTTACAGAAAAGGTTCTTGGCTCTTGCAATGCAATTGGGAAAGCTTGCTGTAAATATGCTGTGCTTGTGGTTCTTTGTTCAACCAGTGGCGCCAGGAATCAGACCAAAGGGGGAGAGATGTTTTTTTGTTTAGTTTTGTTTTGTTTTGTTTTTTTTTCACTAAAAATTACTTGATATTTGATTACATTCAAGTTTTCAGTGTTATTGCACCATATTTGAATCATTATGGGCTTTGGGGCATGCCTTACTCTTGAGAAGTATGGATATCACCAGGATCCTGTACAGTGTATCTGTATTTTAATGTATTTTTTGACTTTTTGCCCAGGATTTAGTTATAAGGTTTTCTTCTCATCCTTGAAACAGAAGTTAATCTAGTTTTCACTTCAGATCACACAAAGATACCTCATGTCCTCTAGTTTTAGTGAAGTGCTGTAAAGGATACAGCAATAGTTGTGTGGTTTTCTTTTATACACACCTCTTTTGTTTGAGAACGTGATATCTGTGAATATTTCATTTGCAAAAGCAACTTACAGGTATGGTTTCTGTAATTATACTATCAAAATCACTCTGACCACATAGCCACTTCTTGAATTTTATGTGTTTTTTTCTATCCGAAAGATAATTTTTGCTTCACATTTCACTCTTTAAAGAAACATGTGAAGTTGTGTTGTTCATTCTAGGCTCAGAATATCAGTGAGGCATCAAATAAAGCTTTTAGGAACCATCTCCTGCCAAGCAGGAGATGAGTCTTCATACATCTTGCAATAGAGGTTGGAACCTCACTGTCGCCAAGGGATCTTGGGAATGTCGTTTGCCAAAATGTAGTTGCAAGTGAAGCTTTGGTCAAGGTTATGGGCGAGAAATCCCTCGAGGGTTACTGAGAATACATCCACCTCAGGAAGTTTTTGGGACTGAAAACAGTTTTAAGGTGGAAGACTTAAGGAGAAGTGTCATATATGAACCTGATTTTGATTATTTTTAGACACAGGGCTAAACGTTCATTTGATCTAATATAATGTGGCCAGCTGTATGCTTTCATTCTTTGTTACCAGTTTTGTTTCAAAGATATAAAGTGGAATAAGTTGTACCTTTTGTTCCAGGTCTGCATATTAAGGGGTCACCAGAATTTCCAGAAGCTATTAAACAAGAAACCACCTTTAGCTCAGAAAGCTTTTCAGATGCAGGCAGCTAATAGATGTGAGAATGTACTGGAGATGTCATTATAAGCTGCCTTTTATTTTTTAATACTCTTTTCAAAATAACTGCCCTAGACTACTGTGGGAGAGCAGGTATTCTAGGACATGGATCCTTGGTTTGACACGGCCTGGCCTTTCACATCGGAGTGTACCTGAGCAGTGCCTCAGCAGTCATAATTGCATGGGTTTTGAGCGGGTTCAACAAAAAGTCTTCTCTATAATCCGTAGTACAAAAATCTGATTTTCTTTTATGACTGAGGAGCATCTTCAGACAAGCTTTAGGTTCTTCTGCAACAAAGATAAGTGTGTCGGAAACTGGTGTGCACCAGACTGAGGAGAAAAAAAAGAATCCTTCTCCACAATGTTTGGGTGTAAACATTGATGGAGTAAGTGCTTTCAGAAAGAGAGCAGTTTACGTTGCAGTATAAAAATTAATGTCTTACATTGGATTGGTACTTTCACCTTCTGATGAAAAAATTTCTGTGCATATGCAGTTACCACCTCCCTTCCATGTGAGAGAAGATGCCATATTATGTAGTGATATTCTTGTTGTAGCGGTAAATCTGTTACTCTTCACTGTAAATAATTCATCTATTAACACTAATCATAAATGCTCATGCATGGACTGAAGGAGAAGAGCATTCTAGCAGGAAGAAAGAGTATTTCTTTGTATTCCTGGTGAAGGTACTTCTTCTTTCCCCTAAACCTGGGGATCCACCTCACAAACAACCTGAAAAATGGTTGTCTAGGGAAACAACATTTGCAAAAGGGAGAAGTGATATTTCTCTGCCCTTTTCATCTTTATTATTGAGTTAGAAGGTCTGGAGGGTTATTAACTTCTTATCTCTCTCTCTTTTTTTCTTTTTTTCTCTCCACTAAAATTGCTTTATGGCGGTTTCATTGCTTCATTCCCTTGTTCATCATCAAAAAAACCCTTTTGAATGTTCTGAACATTAAGTCTTAGCTCAAAGTCAGGATATAAGAGCCATGACCCTCAATATAAGGCAAAATATAGCAAGAGAGAAGTATTTACTTTGCAATACTTGCCACTGCTCAGTTGTGAGAAAATCATCAGCCCAGGAAGTGAAGAATGGCTCCTGAGTGTCTCCTATTTCTAGGTAGAACATGTCTAAAACAGTCTCCCATTCCCCTGTCTTGATCAGAGACCTGCTGGAATTTGTACAGTGTGGTGGTTTCACAGCACTGCACTTCTGGCAGAGGAGATCTTTTTGTACCTAGAGCTCCTGAAGGTAATGATGTGAAGTAACCCTAGTTAAGGTGGCTACGTGCGTTCTGTGGTAAACATCCTGTCCTTGTCCTTAGTACTCAACAGGAGCTGTCTGACAACTGAAAGTACGATAGAGTGCATTTTCTGCTTTGTCACTCAGGTCAATAATTCCTTGCATGTTTTGGTTCAGATGTATATGTTTTCATATTTACCAAGGCAATACAAATAGAATTAGATGCTGAATAGTATTGTTCCTATGTTCACCTCTTATATCATGCTGAGGGATTTACATCTATATTTTCAGAAATGGGTTTCCAGTTTCAGATGCTATGATTTTTTTTTCTCCTTTAAAAGTACTGGCCTTGGGAGCAGTGCCTTCAACATTGTCCATGCCTTTTTGGGTTTTTTTTGAGTACACAGATAAGCTCTTTTATTTAAAATCCTCCTTTCATACAGCTATTTCCCTTCTGTGCTGAGATACTGTACTTAGTTTCTGAACAGGGAGGGCTTTGACAGGGTGATTTTGGTATTTTTAAATAAAAAATTTTTAAAGTCTAGAAATGAAGTTCAGTTGTAGCATCAAGCAAATTCAAATCCAGATACTGCTTTTCATATAATCAGAATGGTTTGGGTTGGGAGGGACCTTAAAAATCATCTAATTCTGAGCTCCCTGCTGTTGATAAGGACACATTCTGTTAGAGCAGGTGAGTTAAAGCCCCATACAATCTGACCTTGAGCACTTCCAGGGATGAGGCATCTACAACTGGGCAACCTGTTCCAGTGTCTCACCACCCCCATAGTAAAGAATTTATTCCTAATACGCGGTCTAAACCTACTCTCTCTCAGTGTAGTGCGTGTTACAGAGAATAAAAACTTCAGCTTATTTATGGTAAGTTCTCAGTTACATGATAGATGGCAGTCTGCTAAATCAAACTGGAAGGCGCAAACTTACAGCTGCTCCGAAGACAGTCCTCATTTGAACATGGCAGTACATTATAAAATACTGAGTTATAAAATGATATCGGTGCAGAAAAATACAGAGAATCACCTTTCTGAATAAATCCAAGGCTAATACAAGACATTAAACTAAACACACCAGGGCTATGAAGACTCTGAAAGAAATTGACTCCCCACAGTTTCCTTGTGAAATCATATAAATCAATGTCAAAGGATAATCTCTGAATAACCAGCCATGTGTACTCATGGTTTCTCCAAATGCATATTTAATTCTTTAATTGTGATAAAGTAAAAGTCACAGAAATTACTGCAAGCTCTAAATTAGCCTTAAGTATAAATCAGTATAAGATAGTGTGAAGTTCTGTCAAAAGCATTTATTTGAAAATGGACTTCTGTATTGAAAATCTGCATTCTGTTAAATGCTGTGTTACATATGCTTGAGTTATGTTGTGTGTGCACTTGCACACGCCCCCCCACACCCCTGCCATCTTCTTACCTGCAGATACAACAGCACAGACATCCCTGTACTTTCTCATCTGCACGCACACCTTTGCACCTTCCTGCGATACCACACCTATATATGCACACTTATTTCCTGCATGATTCAATACACACCCCTAGCTGGACACAGGCCTCTGCACATCTCCCCCACACACTCCACATACACGCAGCTGCACATCTGTGCATACAAAGCCCCTCACACGCTCACACAAACCCGCATATGAATTCAGTCTCACCTACACACACATATCCTAGCTCTCTATCCCTCCACAGACACATGAATCTCCAAAAAACAAACACAAATAAATATATATAGCTTCAAGCAAATTAGAGTGGAAAATATGAGTACTCTTTCCTAATCTCACTTCTTTTTTCTTTCTTTCTTTGCAAATCATCAAAAACATCATCATTTGGGACCAAGAAACTTATTTTTTGAAAGATGTTACAGTGTTACAGGCATGTACACCCCTATACCCACACATGCTTGCCCACACATACCTACAAATACCCACCCATCTATACTTGCTCCCACACATAAACACATTCTACCTGCCTACCTGGGTAAATTCAAAAAAACTCAACCAAAGCACGTGTGAGCATCCCACCATACACATGTGTATTTGCGCATCAAAAAACGTAAAAACATCTACTTGTTCTGTGAGTTGGGCTTGGATTTAGACTGAAGCATAGGCTTTACATTTCATATGAGAACTATTGAGAACAGTGCGTTATACTACAGCTATGTCTGTATAACCCCACTGCCTTTAATGTTTGATGCAGCTTTTACTTATAACCAGGTAGTCAATAAATATTTGATGGGCATTAAGGAACAAAATCCATCTTCTGTCTTGGCTACCAGGGACAGCTTGAGCTCAAAACAAGAGCTTTTGTGTTCTTCACCAGTGTGAGGTGACAAGTCTGTGGTTACATGCCTGCAAAGCACAGCCTTACATGATGCCATACAGAAACACCTCAGGCAGGCCTGACGGCTGCGGGCAGCAGGATCTTTTCAGCTGCTTTCCCTACCCTCTACCAAAGCAAGCGATGCCATGCTGGGTTGTGTGTTTTTTAAACTGGCCACTGTGTTGTGTTGTTTCATAGGCATGTCTTTGATCACCCAGTGAACTAAACCATAGAATTGAAATGTACCCTGTGCTGTGGGGGAAATCACAAACACTTTTCTGTTTAAGGTTAGAACAGAGCCATGCTTAAATCCTTGCTGATAAGAGACTGTAATCAAGAGTGTTCATCATCATACACAAAGAGCCAGACAGAAGTTTTACAATCAGCATTGGAAAAAAGAGAACAGAATACAGTGAAATTACTTATGTCAGCCAAGGGATTTCAGTAAAATTTTAATGGTTATCTTTGAATAACTTATTTTTTCTTACATTACAAAAAAATATTGTTCATCTTTTCAGAGGACTGTGCAGTTTAAAAGATAAGTATTTACATCTTGAATACGAGTCCAAAAATTTTCCCTGCTCCTTCATAGGCGAAAATGAAGACTGGAAAGCAGCGATCCTTACCTTTTCTTGCTTTCTTTGCAAGTTAAGGAGAATAGTAAGTCCACATATTCTGAAGATTCTGAATGTTGTAGCTTCTTCCCCTAGTTCTCTGTAGTGCAGCCACCTATTTTAGGGGAGAAAGAGGAATTAGAGTGTTTCTTCAGTTCCTAGTGGTGTTTTACAGATGGTAGTTGCCTTTCAGAGCAGAGGAGCCCATAACTCACAGTAGACTTTTCATCAAGAAAATGAAAAGAACGTGGAAGGTGTGTTCACATAAGGAGTAGCCATGTGAGGAGGATGAAGGGAATTTTCAATTAAGAACTCTACATTTTTTTCAAGCAGAGAACAGTTTTTTATAAAACTGATATAACTCAAAAGGCAACCCTTCTCCAATACTTTCTGCTCAGTTATGCATGACTCCTGCCGGCAACACAATTACTTTCTTCGGGATTGCTTCTGCTTTTAATTTTTGCTGGGGTAGTTGGAAGTTATCAATATACAGTTAAATTTAGCATCTATTGTTATGGTATGCAGAAATGACCGTTTTGTGTGCATTTGTTCTCTTTTACTGCTGTTTTTTTCTTGCTGCTAGATTTTGAACCTCTTTATGATATAAAGAGGTAAACATGAATGAAACTAAAAGTACAAAAATGTGTTGGAAGAATTTAGGTCCCAATCCTTCAAACAATTGCTTTTGTTAGCTTTGCATTGTGAACAGATATTGCAGGAGAAAGGTCTTGTTATGGAAGGTGCACTGGAAATTATAATAAGCAATTTATAGTTACAAAGAAACTATAGAAATTTAGTTTTAAAAATTATTCTCCCTTTCAGTTCCTGTCCTGTTCTGTCACCAGAATAAGAAGAAAATTGCTTATGAATATGAGTTTTATTTCTGAAGCCAAAATGTGACTGAAATTTTTATTGAAGTCTTCTCCTTTTCTTTCAAAAAATAAGTTTCTTGGTCCCAAATGATGATGTTTTTGATGATTTGCAAAGAAAGAAAGAAAAAAGAAGTGAGATTAGGAAAGAGTACTCATATTCTTTTCCACTCTAATTTGCTTGAAGCTATATATATTTATTTGTGTTTGTTTTTTGGAGACCTGATTATATATGGAATATCTAGCTCAGGGACCAGGAAAAACTGGAAAATAGATATTGAGGGATGACTAAATAATTCAAATGGAAAAAAAATCATATTTGTGTTAAATTTTCCCTGTAAGTTTGTGTATCGTAAAATAGTTGAAGAGCTCTTTAAAGACATACAAATTCGAATTATTTAAATGATTCAAATATTCAAATGATTTACCATTGTTATGAACTAATCTTGAACTGGTTTTCATTTTAAATTTGTGAAATGATACCCCATACAAACATCAGTCCCATGAAGAGTTTTACTTTTCCTTTTCTAGACATCAGCACTTCAGAACACTGCAGAAAGAGTTCAGCTGCTGTAGTACAAAGAACAGTCTTGTGTAGGAAGATCTCTTTTCCATGAAGTTCCTCATCTGTTATGTTATGCGGGATTTAAGAAATCTGGTTCAGTAAGAAAAGCAAGAGTCATCTTTTCTTTCAGTGCTGCTTTATAGTGTGCTCTGGGGATTCATTGGTGACTCCATCTGCTGTGAAATTGTCTTCGACAACTCCCAGTGTCACAGTTTAACAGTGAGACTCTGTGACTGGAGAGATTATTGAGAAGGGTCAGGTTATATGAATTTGGCATAAGCCTTGCTGAAGTCAGTAGTCAAGAGTCAATATACACTATCCAAAATGTGGAATGCATCTCTGTATCTCATGCTTCCCAACTAAGTTCACTGATACAAATGCACTTCACCATACAAAGATCCAGCTGGCGTTGACAACGTATTAGATGCCCAAAAGGTGTGCTATGTCTTTGTATCTTATAGTCCTGCGGGTAAAGTTAATATGAACTGTGTCAAGTGGTGTCCTTCCTTCATATTTCATCTCTGTCTCCTTCCTGCTTCCTGTTTTCTCTTTTCTTTCTTATGGTAAGATGCCATTATAAGGGAACGTTCTAACAAAGAGCATTTACATCTGAACACGACATAACTGTATGATCTCCTGTGACACAGATTTTTCAGAGTAGCATTTAATATTTGAAAAATGGTCTGATGAATTTCTGTTGTGTGTGTTGAGCTCTCTATTGAGAGTGGTGTAAGTCAGAACTTAAATTCATCCTGAAAGGAATAAGCAGCCAATGAAGCCCAAGCTGCTTTGGTTTCATAGGTATCCTTGCTGATTCATGAATGTGGTTCACGAGTTTCAGATCATGGGTGAGCCTGGCATGTATCCCCAGCTAAACAGAAGTAAATAATACATAATAGAAATGAAATGTAAGTTAATTTTAGAGGCAGTTTCTTCATTTCAGAACCAAGATAATTTTTTTTTCCTAGCAGAAAAGAAATAGGAAATACCTTTGTCCTTTGTGGAGTTTGTCCACGTTGTATAGCAAGACTTAACAAGAGCTTAATCATAGAATCACAGATTCAAGATCATCGAGTACAATTGTAAAACTAACCAAAATAAGTCCACCATGATCCTAAGTGCCACAAAAATAAGTCCACCATGATCCTAAGTGCCACATCTACTACATGTCTTTTAAATACCACCAGGGATGGTGATCCCTGGGCAGCCTGTTCCAGTGCCTGCCAACCCTTTTAGTGAGGAAATTTTTTCTAATATCCAATCTAAACCTCGCCTGGAGCAATTTAAGGCCCTTTCCTTTCATCCTGTAACTTGCTACCTGGGAGGAGAGACCAGCTCCCTCCTGTCTATACCCTCCTTTCAGGCAGTTGTAAACAGCCATAAGGTCACCCCTCAGTCCCCTTTTCTCTGGGCTAAACAACCCCAGCTCCCTCAGGTGCTCCTCACAGGATTTGTGCTCCAGACCCTTCACCAGCTTTGTTGCTTTTTGGACACACTCCAGCACCTCTCAAATGCACAAGCAGTATCTTAGTAAATTTATTGGATGTTTTTTGCTTCCAAGCAGTTATTTTTCTACTTTCTTTCCTAGGCTTTGAGTAACTGCTCTTAGGCTAATGTTTATAGACTCTGTGACACAGACTGTTTATAGTGGATACTGGGATGATGATTGAATTATGGACCTGAGCAGCATCAGGATATTCCTAATACCAAGCACAAATTCTCATCTTGGGTATATTTCCACACTGATTAATCACAGAAATCATAAACTGCTATTATAAAATGATACATCTGAGACATCTGAGCAACCTTCAGCTGGGAGGAATATATGAATGTGATGACTCCCCTGTGTAATATAGACATTAAAACAAGATATGCAGATACATATGCTGTCACGGAAGTTAATTTTCTTACAAAATTCATTGTTCCATCTACTCTTGGGAAGTCTTTTAGGTGTACAGACAGCAATATCCTGACAGAGTTGCTTGCTGCAGAAATCAGATCAGAGCTGTATAGGTGGGAATGACAGCGCTTGACTGGAACAACTAGCAGCTCTAACAATATATCAGTAAGAAGCTGAGATTAAAAATATAGGATGTCTATAACTATGGGTTTCTGCAGTGACTCTGACTTTACTGAAGTTGCCTGTGGTCAAAGTGTGAGAAGATCTGGAGCAATATTGTCCAGTTTTTCAACAGCAAACCTAGTCACAAGGTCAATAGCGTCTAACAAAAATAAACTACAAATCCTCATTTTTCCCAAGGCTCTGTTCAAATACTTTTGAAACATTTGATCACTTTCCTAGTTAATGTCTAAATATTTCTGTTTGCTAGTATTGTTAGTATGATCATCAGATCAGATCACCACTGTTTCCTGAATGGAGCTTCTGACATCGCTGATAGCTAATCTGCTGCCCTTTTCAATGGTCTAAAATAAGGCCTTATTTTCCTCCTTAAATCCTTGTAATTTCTCTTCACAGCCCTCTTTCTCTTCCTTGTCTCTTCAGTTATGTCTTCAAGTCTTTCCTGATCCTCCTCTGCATCATATTCCAGATATATTGTTATATTATTTCTTTACAAGGTGTTGCATTTTAAGATTATAGAGTTTTTCTTTTTTTCTTTTTCTGAGTCCACTAAGAGCCTTTAAAAAAATAAATTGAATATTCTCTTTACCTTAAAAGCTTTTTGTATATTAGAGATACTAATTTTTTTCTGTCTTTTATTGTCATGTCTCTAAAATGTATTATGTTACTACTGTGGTGCTTTTGTTCCCCCCACAAGTATACTTTTTGATATATTTTTGTCCCTTGAAATATATTTTTATGCTTGAAAAAGTCTCATGTCGCTTTACCTAGTTATTCTATTTGTAAAACCCTCTACAAACAAACAGTTACTATATTAATTTCTTTGACAGTTGATTCTCCTTTGGGTCTCTACATCTTCCTTTCTCAGAAGATACTTGCGTAGTCTATCTCTTGTCTGCTATTAAATCCTAAGTTCCTTAGGTTAAGACTGTAATATGTCTTCCTTCTACAAATAGTCTTTTTACCCAAGGTTAATTTTTCCCTGTCCTTCATTTGCAATAAAAAGCTTTATGTTGCAAACAATTAAAATATTTGAGTGACAGCTGAGGCAAGGTTCTGTCAGATGTGTGTCCAAGGAGGGCTTGATTTAAAGAAAGTCATTCTGTATGAGAGTGGCTTCCCAGGGGTAGTCTGCATCACCAAGTTGAATAATACAGAAGGGCTTGCAAGTGAACTGTTTAAGTTAAATAAAGGCCTCCAAGTATCAGTTTAAGAAGGCTGGTGTTCGCTTGAATTGTGTGCTAGACATTCATCTCCCAAATGTCTGTTATGTCTTTGTGTTATTTCAATAATCTGTTTGGCTTTTTTGGTTTTTTTTTTTGTTTTTTTTTTAACTGGTACTATGTCATTGTAAACACAGTTATTATAAATCAGGTCAATTCCATCATTTGACACAGTTTTGGCATAATGGTATTCTGATCCTTTTTGATTTAATGCATCTATGGACTACTTCTAATAGTGTTCTCAGTTCTGAATAAATTTTTAATGAGGCATAGTTTCACATGTCTTTCTGCAGCTATATTATACTGTAGGAAGTATTTATTTCCAGGGATAGACTTGCACATCTGCTTCATCTGTGAGTAGTTAGAAGTAGAGACCTGAAGAGCTGTGAGGATAGAAAGCTCACTCTGTCCTGCTTTCCCTGCTGAAGCTACTGGAAATTGCTGAAAGGTCTCTAATTATTCTTGTTTGCTTGGGGCTTTTTGCTCAGACTGTGAAGATAAGCCTTGCTACCCTAGGTTATTTTAGAAGTTGATTCTGGTATATAAAAGGCTCAGTGATAAGTTGTTTTCCTGATAGATAGTTATCGGGACATTTAGATTTATATGTCCAAATCTTGTTTTCCTTTGTAAAAGTCCATTTAAGCTGTTTTCTCCTCCTCTGCTGTTCTTGCTTATACATATCTATGCATATTTTCCAAGCTGTATTGTTGATGGCTATTTCTGTTATCCATCACTGTTCTTGCAACTGTTCTGGCAGTTCTGCCTGAAATAATTCTGCTCCAAAAGTCTCTCTAATAAAAATATGTCCAGACTCTTAGGATGTCAACTCCTGTTACCTGGGGTTAAAGATGTTCTTGGCAGGTGTAGAGGTGGCAGGTTGAAAACAAATATGTCCCAGGCTGTAAATAGGAGGGGGCATCAGTGGTGCAAGATCACTCCTGGGGGGCCCATGGGTGGGCCACACGGAGCAGGACAGCCCCAAAAGACTGCAGCCCACAGCCAGACCAGAACAACCCATGGTGAGGCAGGTGCACTGAGGAACAGAAGGGTAGAAACAATAATGGGAAGCTGAAACAAACTATTCAGCATATGGCAGCAGAAATCCTAAGCACAAAGAAGCAGACAAAATCTGTCATGTGCACCTCTTCAGCCTCTTATACTGCCTTTTGCCTCACTGGATCCATGGGTTGAATGAGTGGAACTTAATCTCTGGTGAAAATCAGGTAAGTTGAGACTGGGGAAGGAAAGAGTTTTTTCTTTATGTCAATGTAATAGTTTATGTCCCTTTTCTCAGTGTTCAAGTCAGTGATCAGAGGTTTGTGTTGCATGGCAATAAATTAATTAAAGTACAATTCCTCAACTGTAGACAGTTTTGCCTGTAACAGAATTTTATTCCGAAAACCATAGTGATTTTTTTCTGCAAGTGAAGAAGTCAGTGTACAGGGAGAACAATAAATGAGGTGTGACTGTGTAGCACAATTTATTTTTTATTCTGGTTGATGATTACATAAAACTTTCAAGCAGGGAAGTATAACTTTAACACTTTGTCCTGTATTAGATTTTCTTCATAACTCCTCAAACCTGGGCAATTCCTATGAATGCATTTAAAGTACGTAGGTTAATGTTGAGGTGCTTTCCTTTTGGGTGCAGGACAAGGGCACAGCTTAATTTTAGTATTCACTTCTTTTGTTAGCGGTGTGGGGAATACTGGCAGCACGTTCCACCACATGTCTCTGCTAAGGGTGCTGTGTGGTGTACCGCAGCAGTACTTCTTAAGTAACTCTCTTTTGGGAGGAACCAATTTCCTTCTCTTCATTAAAGTGCCATGGTACACTGCAACACATTTTCCAGTTACAGTGCTGGTTTTGCATGGGGAGTCAGGAAGAATCTTCTGCAGTAAGGTACAAGGATTTTACTTACAAGAAAGTAAGTGACTTTGACAGAAAAAATTATGTGCTAGTCTTAACGCAGTACAGGAAAATCAAATCTGCTAGTGATTTCATTCATGTTGTAGATCTGATTTTGATTTGTATGGAGATGCACTGAAGTAAATATAAGGAGAAGAAAACAGATGGATAATGAACTACGCAATACCGTATTGTAACTTTCTTGTTCGTCTGCTCATCCTCCCAAACCCGCATGTTAGGTATGGTAAAATCTAGGACCAAATCTTAATCCTAGCACCATTATCTGAGGCCTAAACTTAGCCTCTGAATCCTCCTTTTTTAGCCCACCCATAAACACAGAAGTTGTTGCCAGCAGACATAAGGCAGAGCAGCATTCTTGGGTTGAACTGGAAAAGCAATCATTTCCTGGCAGAGAACAAACTTGGTCAAGTTATAAAGTGGTTTCACTTGAACAGAGCCCATGCTATCAACTTTTATTAGGGTACTGTTTATCTTGGGCCTTGCGGGAGTAAAGAGAAATGGAAATTTTAGGTAAACGCTTGTGCTCCATCGAAAGGTTTTGCCTTTATGAAGTATGGGACTGGAGAGAAATGTTTCATTTCATTTTGAAATCTCTTTCTTGTCAATTCAGAAATGGCCTCTTGACAAAAAATGTGTTAAAAATGTAGAAAATACAGAAGAGTAAATCCATTTCAGAAGCCCACTGCTGCTTTAATAGATGGGCTTAAGAATTGTGATGCATTTCTCTGAAAGGAGAAAGAGAAAGGGCCCAACAGATTTTATTACAACCCTAAAACCCACGATCTATGTGCTGCACAGGAGTGCTTGCTGTGGCCTAGCTGAGGAAAGCAGTGGTGCCTGAGATTCACAGCATCTAACTCTTTTAATTTAGCCTCTTCACCCCCATGCCGAAAACTCATTACATCCAGACAAGGCTTTTTATCCTCAGATGTGCTGCATAGATCTGCACCAGGAGTGCTGGAATCAGCTAATAAACTCAGCCAGACTGAGCCGTGACTTTTCAGGGAAGTATTTGGTTGTCTCCAGATGACATGCCCCAGAGCACCAGTGCTATAAGCATGGAGCAGAGCCACCCAAACTGGTCTTGCCCTGAATTAGCCCACATTCAGCACATGTTTAGATTTGATGTTACAGTTAAGCTGATGTAATATTGCTGCTGCTAGAAGGGGCAATCACATTCCCTCTGGCCCCAGCTGTTTTGCTCTGGTGCTGTTTTCAGAGCAGCATTTTTCTAGAGTCTTCATATGAAACAGGACCCTGTGGCTGGGGTGACACACCCGTCACCTTCTCAGTCAGGCGAGATCTATCTGGGGAATATCCTGCTTGGGTCAGTCCACATCTGCAGGATGAAGTGTGAAGCATATTGCTGGCTTCTTATTTCCTCCTCATTCTGGCATTAATCATTGTGGTTCTTGGTGGTCATATTCTGTACTGTCTCAGGAACTCCGTTTTCACAGCCAATAAGTTGTAACAGGGATCAGCTGGAAGGGAAAAAGTAGAAGTCCAAATTCTTTATGAGCTGTTGAACTCAAGGGGAAAAAAGAAAGTTTCCTAGGACTATAAGGAACCTTCTGCATCACTGAGCAGTTTTCTGCTGTTGAAGGCACTGTGCCAGATAGTCCCTTCCTTAAACTTATCAAAGTCTGTATGAAAAACAGCTAGTGTTTTCTTGCCTCTGTTACTCCTGTTGGAAAGGCTAAGGATTTTATTGTTTTAACAAGTAGGAACCTTCACTTTTGAGGAGAGGTTTATCCACTCCTCATTTTATCTATTTGTTTTTGTGCAAGCAGTTACTTTTTATCCTGGGCTTATTTTCCCTGAACTTTCCATGAAGACCAGACACGAGTTGTCTTTGGTTTTGTTTTGCTGTGGGAAACAAACAAACCTGGTTTTCATGTATTCTGTAAGTACTGTCTCTCAATTCCCTTTTCTACATCTATTCTATTTTCTGTTTCATTCTTTAATGTATACTACATAAATTCAAGGATCTATACAGAACTGCTAGTTGTTTTGCAGTGTTGCAGTGTCTCACCTGATATGTTTAAGAATTTTATTTTCCTGTTTCATATCTGTATTACTAGGGCAGTCAGACCAGTCCATAGCAAGATTAAATGACAAGACCCAAATAAATGATGAAATGTTATGTTATTCCCTAATTCACTGGTCTCATGATTTTGATACTGATTCATTCAATTTTTCTGATCCAGACCTCAAGGTCTTTATTCTTAAGCATTTTATGGTTACATCACTGTGCATTGTGATTAAGTGATTTCAGCTTCAAATTTATGATATTTCTTCCAGTTTTATCACTAAATATAGTAAGCAAGGTTGGACCAAGCACCAGTCAGTGTTGGATCTCTCTAATGATCTCCCGCCAGTCATTTTTCCAGTTACTTACTCTCTTTTTCATTTTTCTCTTTTGGTACCTCATCATTCATCTGACACTGAATATAAATTTCCATATGTCAAATGTTTTACTTAAGCAAAGCTAGGAGATTGTCTATAAAATGCTGTTATTAGGAAAGGCTACCTGGTAAAACTGATAGAATTATTATAGATCCTGTTATAATTTGTTTTGTTTGCAATTGATCTGCGTATTAATTATTCTTTCCTTAAAAATCTGTTCTGAAGTCTTGCTTATTAATGAAGCCCAGGCCTGGAAATTCCTTGATCACATTTTGATAACTTCTGATTGTTTACACTCTAAGTCCTAGCTATATAAGACACAGCCCATAAGAAGAACATGAATTAGTTCTTATGCATACCTGACTGCTTTTCTCGTTCATATTAGGACTATCCGCTTGCTTTCTACTCTCTACTTACTATTTCTTACTATTATTTGCTGTACTCTTACCTGACAGATTTACCTTTTATTGTGTAATAGGTATAGAAATTACAGATATATCTCAACCTTTTCCCCTTTGCTTAGTGTAAGGCTCCTCTTGTCAGTCATGCCAGACTTACTTAGACATACATGCCAGACTTAATTATGTATCCCCAGGTGTTCAGGTTGAGCTGAGCCTCCTGTTCTGCTTATGTTCATGTAGCACCTAGCTTTCCATGGCTTCCTGTAAACACAAATGTAATCCAAATCATACCAAAAAATGCAACTTCCCTTCCTATAGCATCCAAGCCTGTATAGCAGGGGAATTGCAGAGCCTCTCTGCCATTCATCCTGTTCAGAAAAGGAAGGATTGGAGTAATGGTTACCAAAATAAATTTGATCAGAGTAAGGGTTTTATTGTACTGTGGGTCTGTCTTTGTTTTGTCTTTTGAAATAATGCTTTGAAGACTCAGCCTGCTATTTCTTGAATTGCTGTTTTCCTTTCCTCATGTCCTTCAGAAAAGGAAAGAAGGTGCCTGCAATGCAGGTAATGCTGCCAAAACTGCAGAGCAGATTTTCACTTCCTGTGTTAAGGTAAATATAATAATAGAGGAGGCAGAATTTTGTAGTGCCCAAGTAAGAAGCCACATACAATGAGAACTTTCAGGTTTTCTTAAGAGCATTGTCAAAACATGGAAGAAGGAGCACAAAAGAAAGTGAAGAAGCTGCCTCTGCAGGATCAGCAACGAAGCCTTTGCAGTATTTTTTTAATCCAGATTTATCAGCAATGTGATACGTTAGATCTTTACTAGATGCTTCCATCTGCACATCATCAGGTTCATAGCGTTTGCCTTCCACATAATACAGAGGTTTGCAACAAGCACAGGCATATTTTTATGGCATAGTTTGCTTTGTATTGAATAATCATGAAGCCCTTTCCATAATATTCTGTCGTCTTTGAGTGGGTGAGGATATATGTCATGTCTCTACTACCTGGCAGGTAGGATATTGCTGTGTGCTGTGCTTGGATCAAAACTGAAGGTTGTTTCAGCTGGTGCAAAATGGAGTTCTTTAGTTCATGGATATTAGTTTTTCATATATGTTGGTCAAGTTATCATATATTTTTTTGTACAGGTCACGAGTTCCTGTAGTGCTGTCCTTTTTAATCTCTGCTTGGACAGAGAGTGCTTTAATCACTGGATTGGACATAGGACTAAAGCAAGACTTTTGATCCCACTGCAAGATTTAAAATCAGTATTTGTTTAAGTTTACTTATAATTGTCTACTTTAAAATTGTTTGCAATTGTCTTCCTGATAAATATATATCTTCAAAGATCCTGTCAAGGAAGTTAGGTGTTCTTCTATCAGTGTGTAATAAAGTTTCCTGAGTCACAGTGGAAGTTTGGTAGTTCTCAGCTGCAGAAAGTGAATGCATTGTCACAGCAATGAAATGAATATATACACTTATGGTAGCAGAAGTAAAAATCAGTCACTACTTTTTGAAGGGCCTGAAGTGGAGAGAGGAAATTGTCCCTAAGTGAAAGAATGCTAAACAATAAAATTCTGTTACCAATAAAATCGCTAACTTGCATGGTGTGGAGTAAAACATAATCAGCTTTCTTCAAAAAGATGATGCTTTGTATCTTGGTTATGTTTTCTGGTGGGAAGTATGAAGGACAGTCAATACGTTCAATTACATTGAGAACTGGGGTGGTTAAGCAGGCTCTGAGCACTGACTTTCATTTGGAAGGATGTGGAGGAAGGGCCACAGAAGGAATTCTTGTGAGGGCACTGTAGCTGAGAGTTTATGAGAATCCAGAACAATATGTTGTAAACAATGAACAGAAAGCAAAAAGAAACTAAAAAACGGTGATGTAAATGGAGAATATAGTGGCTAGAGAGCTCTGAAAAGAGGAGAGGAGTCCAGCACAAGGGATGAGAGGCATGGCAGGCAGTGTGAACGCAGTAGCTGCCTTCCTGCCAGATGAGGGCATGAGGCAGAAAGGGCACTGGCAACTGGCTACTTCCTAAAAGAGAACGTGTGCAGGTGACATTTCCTTCTGACAGTAAATTTGTGTTTTGTGCAACTTCAGGTTATATTTTTAACCTTAAAGCGAGGAGAGAAAAGTGAAGACCTCTAGGTTCTCACGTCTTTCTCAGACCAGGTTCTGTTTTATTTATTGCAATTAATTAAACCAGTGTGAATTATTATAGTTTTGGCATCCTGTCACTGGAAAGATAATCTCTGCCAAAGGTTTGCTGTATCCAACACAGTCCATAGACACTTGGATCACGAATTACATTAATATATAACTATTTTAATGAATCCATAGGAAATAGTAGTTTTGTTTTGGTTTTGGTTTTTTTCCCCTCAAGGTTTTTGTTTTGTTTTGAAGATCACAATTATTAAAAGATGAGGTTTTAAATGAACGATCTCTTTTCTCAAAGCTGAGATATTTCTAAGCCATCGTATCAGTGATCCTGCTTGCATGAACATAGCTGAAATGACAGGAAAATATTCTGTGGAGAGGAAGGATAGAAATTCTCACACTAACTTCACTGGTGGTGAAAATATACCGCCTTATTCTACTTTTAAAGATATACATTGCTTTATTTGGAATGGAGAATAAAAATAGACCTGATTTCACCAGTATCTCACTTACACCAATGAGGGTTTCTTTGCACTTCATCACAGCACAGGACTCATTGGGCAGGCGTTGAAGTGTGGTTCCAGGCACTCCCTGGCAAGATGTTCTTCACAGGAAGACTGTATAGTTTCACGGCTATATCCTTTTCTGGCAGTGCTATTCTGCGCTACAGCCACTGCTTTCCGCTGCTTATTTCAGTCTCTAGAGATCACATCATCAACTGGTGCTACAGGATGTGCAAGCGTGTAGTGAACTGGATTGGAAGACTGATTTGCATTAAAAATAGCTTTTTAATCTTTTGCTGTGTTATTTTTAGACTGGTTAGTCGCTTGACCTAAGTCACAGCATGGCTAGATAAACTGATACACTGCTGCCACAGTCATAGTGAGAAAAAGGGGTCAGGATAGGGGAGATAAAGACATTTAAAAGAGTATGGTTTTGGAAGGAAAGGTCTTTGGATGTTCTTGAGAAAGGCTGGGCTGGCAAGCAGACTGCACAGAGAGAGTGCTGTGTGAAACAGTCTATTCTGTGAGGCGGGAAAATATTTGGCTAGGTTGTTGCAGGTGTGAATGTGCCAATAATAGAGAGATATTAATATGAATTGAAAGGAGCTTGAAGCAAAGCAGCAAAAATAATCAGATCCATGTATTTGTGTACAAATGCATGAAGAGGATTGGCCAGGTGTGAGCAACCACAGGATGGCATAGGAAGGTGCAAGTGCAGAAACACTTAAATGGTGTAAGCATCACTGATGATAAAACATATGGTAAAATAATGAAAAATAACAATAAATTAATCTGGGTTTGGGTTTGGTTGGTTTGTTTTTTTGTTTTTCTTTTTTGATTTTTTTACTGTCAATGTAATGCACTGTACCATCAGAAGGTTTCTGTTTCTGTCAGGAATAGTTTCTCAAAGGCGGTTCAATTTCTTGGAACTCATAAAGCTGAGCTGGATAAATACTAGCAAACATACTGTATGAAGTAATTCTCATTGGCAGAGAGATGAATGACTGTGATCTGTTACACATTTACATCTCTTAGTGACTGTGAATTAAAGGTGGCAAATGCTGTTGAAGACCACAACTGTATCTCAGATGGGAAATTCAGAATGAATGCAGAGTATGCTGTGCAATCATGTTATTGGCCATGCCTACTACCTTTTATCTGCTTGCTTGCTCTTACTCCTTCATATTGCAAGCATTCCTTCGCAACAGTCAACTATGAATGAGATGCTGGGCTGGATTCCAGTAAGGCTTGAACTGACTTCAGAGGTCAGAATGTTATAGTTAAGCTACACTATCTGTTTATAAAACAAACCGCCTTGTGTAGACAGAGTTGCTGGTGATTGGAATATTTTGAGACAGGAATTTTCAACTTGCTTCCCGCACAATGGTGAAATGGTTTGTAGCCTTTTATAAAGGACACAGAAAAGTTTAATCCTGTACTGAACCAGCAATACAGATTTTCACTTCTCTGTAGAGTACTTTCAGTCTTGGTAGTCTAGGACTGTAAATGTCTGATAGGTATTGACTGATCTTTTTGTGCATGAGGGACTTTCTTTTTTTCCTTCATTATGTAATCAAAGTGTTTTTTAAAAAATAGCAACAGTGAATACTATTAAAAATAAAATTCCACTTAATGTCCCTATATTTCTAGTCAGGTCTGTTCCTCTCATTACTTAATAATATAAATATTGCAGATGAAATTGAAGGGCCAATTGGAATGAAACTTCACCTATGATCTGGTCTCTAACAATCCCAAATCCTGGTTTTGGTTGTGCCTGGCTTTAATTATGCTGAATTCCTGGAAGCTGCTATCAGACTATTTCATTCCCCAATGGTAAAAGTATCTTGAAACTAAAATATCTTGTAAGGTTATGTCGGTATTTGAGTCGGTACTGGAAAAATTAGACTGCATTTGGTTTCTGGATCAAACTCTTATTTCCTTCCAGGCACTGAAGAAGACTAGATGGTAGGCTTGCTTTTTAACACATCTGTATTAAATATATAATATGGAGATATGGTTTAAATGTAATTGGTTATGGTTTATGTGTAGCTATGGAATTTGAGAATCATCTAATGATTTTCCGTTTAAACAGACTTTTTTAATGTACCAGTGTGGTATGCTTGAAGATTTCATCATTTGAGATTCCTTCCTTTCATCCAGCCTTTTCTCATCCTTCTTGTGTGTTAGCTAATCCTGACATTTTCTTAATTTGAAACCTAATCCATAACATGAGTTTTATGTAGTCATGTGAGTCATTCTACTGATTGTAACTCAATGTGAAAGACCTTTTCAGCGTCAAGTCTTTTGACTCTATTCTCTCACGATATTCTTCTTCAAAGTGCATATGTATCCGTGGTGCTGTACAAGAGCAACCTGTTTTATTCTCCTTGTGATTACTTGTTTCTTACCTAGCTTGTAAGTATGGGAATGAAAGGAGAAATATGTTGGACTTGTCCTGACTTTGATAGTTCCTCCAGCACAGGTTTTCCTATTCCCTCCAACTTCTATAACAAATGAAAATGGTGGGGTTTATTACATATATAAGTGGTTCTTATTACAAATAAAATCATGAGTTAATTAACTCATGTACAAATTAACATGAGTTAATTCTGGTACTATTGATTGCGTATCCGAGATTTATTACCGACTCAGTTACACTTCTTTGTATTGCAGTGAAAAGGCAGACTATAATAATAGGATGATTTGGACCAGAAATAGTGGTTTATATTAGCTGTCAAATTAGGTTTATTCTAATTCTCTTTGGATGCTCTTGGCCATCACAGGACTGTACTCTCTGATATGAGACTATCAGTCATATGGCTAGAGCTAGATTAAGAAACCCATATTTCATTCTACATCTTCAGTTCTTGCTGTACTGAATTCACATAGAGCCACATAGACCACAAAGGGTGGTTTGGATGGCAAAGAAGTAATCCCATAAGACCTTTCTCTTAGACTGTAGCCCTTTACTCTGCACTTTGTTTATTTTTACCTTTTGTATCCAAGGATTTTAAAGTAAGCACTATGGTTTTAATTTCACTGAGGAATAGAATCAGCCTGCTGAAATGCAAGCATTGTTTACAAAGGTATTTAATCTTGTTATATTTCTTTATTCAGTGCTGGTTCTGAATCCAACACATTCCCTAGTATTGTAAGTGGTATATTATGAATAGTCCTGAATACTGTATGTGGTTGA
The DNA here is from genome assembly GCA_013399875.1 of Gymnorhina tibicen. Taxonomy (NCBI): domain Eukaryota; kingdom Metazoa; phylum Chordata; class Aves; order Passeriformes; family Artamidae; genus Gymnorhina; species Gymnorhina tibicen. The sequence goes on from VXAZ01004719.1 coordinate 102,646, forward strand.
GGGTATTTGCTATGTATTATTCCACTGTTGTTCATAAAAGAAGCTACTTACGAGACACAGTTGGGTTGATAGATAAGTTAACATCTAATGTAAAACAGCAATCAGTATTTTGATGTATGTGTGGCATGTCATGCGACTTGTTTCTGAAGGCTGTGTTGATTTACTCCAGGAAGATGTAGCTTGCACTTCTATCAGGCACAAATGAATGTATTTTCTGAGATGTAACTTACAATGCATCATTAATTGAGCAAATACTTACATGTCTTGGAGGGCAATACTTAAGTAACTTAATTTCTTAATTAAACAATTAATGCAATGAAATTTCAGATCAGCAGGGCTCGAATCCTTCCCCCTGTTCAGTGCCCTGTAAACACTATGGTAGCTAAAACCATGTTTCAGAAGTCTTCTTTCTGCTGTGTGAGGCTTCTGTTCTTTGTCACAGGTTGCTAAAATCTACACAATTGCATTCTGCAGCCCTCTGGATCTAAAGCACATCCAGTTTTTGCAAGGGAAGCCAGATAAACTCTTCCATTTAAGGTTTTTTTTTTTTTTTGATATATATGTACAGGAACCTACTGTTTAGCTGGTTTGTTATTAAACATGCTAAAGTTTAGTTTCAGTTGTACAGACCAGGAGAAAAGAAACAACCCACTTCTGAAAAACAGCCTTCAATAACCTTTGCTGCCAGAATAGCCCACTGACTAATTGCAAACACATGGAAATATTTATAAAGAGCAGGGCATGGACTCAAAAATGACTGATCTTCTGCTCTGGTTCAGCATATATGAATGACAACCCTTAGTAACCCTGCTCTCTGTCAAAGCTGGTCTGCTGTATCACACTGTGACAAAGCACAGCTGCTCTACAGGCAGTGGGCACCCCAAAATATTTAAATGAAAATAGTTTATGCTAAGAGGAAAAAGATTTTGAAAAAAACAGTTGCCTTGCTAACAATTAAAAAGGCCAGTTTACTTTTGCTTTCTATCAGTGCATTATCTGTGTTTCAAAATTTGAGGAGAATTCAAAAATCTTGTGTATTTCTGTTATCTTTTCAGTGTTACTTGATGCTTAGCAAGAATAAGTAATGGCTGTAATACAAATGTTGGCCTATGCACAGCAGGGTCCTGACATCACAGCTTTAAAGCACTGAAGACATAGTTCATTTTCTCTTCCCCTGTGAACTCTTCTCCTCCAGAAGGGTCATGTTTGTATAAACAGAACATGGAAAACTAAAAGACTGTCAAGTTCCTAGTAATTTTCATGTAAATAGCAGTTTATTCACTGTTAAGTGACTGAGGGGTTTCTTGTTGGTTTGTTGGGTTTTTTTGTTTCTTCATGTGAAATGATGAGCAAGATATAGATGTATACTTACTATTCCTTTGCCACAACACTGTTGAAAAGTGAACACAACTTCCATTTTTAGTGATGTCCAATATATTCTGAGGACTACTTTGATTAGCTTTTGGAAAAACATCATAGTTCATTACCAGTATTTTTTTTTTTAACCAAGTACTCAGAATCTGGGGTGTTGTCATGAGCAGCCAGCCAGCCCCATGATGTCTTTTGGTGTCTACAGAACCAGTTCTGAAATCTCAGGAGGATTAGAGATTTTGAAACAACTCTTAATGGTGTTTGGCATTTGGTCAGCTACCTCTCTCATCACCAGAAAGTATAAAGTTCCTTACACATGCTTAACAGAAAAAAAGGGTTTTGAGAGAGAGATTCAAGCTGTTGTTTCAGTGAAGGTCATTTTATTTTACGCTTGATGAAAAATCTTGGCTATTTGGGCTGAGTAAAAGGCAAGTAGTATGTCTCCTATTTTACAGAAGATGTGAGTGTATGCTTTTAATCAGAAATATGAGTGGCCTATGAATTAGCTTGTGCTTTGGGTATTCCTTCTTTCCTTGCTGTTATTTTTCATCATGTGTGATGCATATGAAGAAGCAAAGGCCACATTTCCTTCAGGTCTGAGGTACTGACAGAAAAATTGCATGCAAGAGCTTGAGAAGAAGAGAACACAACTGTCTCTTAGCTGAGTCATGAAAATTCTGGCTTTGTATTGCCTGCTTTCCCAAGATTTGGATGTTAAAGTATCTCTGTTGTGAGTACAGATCGAGTTCTATCTTGACTTCAGGCTTGGTACTTCCATTATAGTCAAATGGCTTCTGTTTTCAGATTATGCTACTTATGTTTCTGGAAAGTACATAACTTATTGCAAATCTGATGCCGAGGACTTAATTTAAACACTATCTGCCCGATCGATGGCTTGTACTTGTTTTTCTTGTAGTATTTGAAGTAGCACTACAGTATCAGGAACTTTGGTGTCCCATATGCTGCCAAGTCAGTAGTGATTATTTTATTATATTGTTGATTTTAATTATTAATATTATTTATTATTATAAGTATTTGCTGTATACAACCAGGACATTCCTCACTGTTTTCAGTGCCTTGGTTTCTGATAAAAGTTTGCATTAAAAGAAAGCTGGAAGTTGTAGCATAACAGAGCTTCAGAGCATTTACTGGTGTGCTGGACTATGTAGTGTTCAAAAAACCATGATTTACTGAGAGTCTGATAATTTTTCTGTTTATTTTGACTTTTGCTATTTGATATGCAGTGACTAAACAAATCAAGCATATGAGCAGAGGAAGAGAAATAGATGCCCTTTACTCTTTGACCTTATGAAAGAGGTGAAGTACTTCATTTGTTGGTGGCGAAGCTTGGGACACAAATCAACTCCCAACACACAGCAAACTGATTAAGGGAGATGAAAGCATAGTTTCTAGAAAAATTAATAAGAAAAAATAATAAATGGTCAATTTCATTCCATTAATGTTTTGGAATGGAATTAATTAAAAATAAAGCTGTCTGAAAAGGTTTGACCATTACATGACACAGGGCAAAAGAAGAATTCCTATCTGTTTTCCAGGATGGATACCTTTTCTGTGTTAGAACCACAAAGTGATATGGTGGTTCCTGCTCTGTTCATAGGTGGTGTCTGCATTGGGAATCCCCACTTACATGAGGAGCCTCACAAACACTGAATTAGAATAATCCAATGCTGCTTTAATTTTGGTTGTTTTGAACAACTAGGGTTCTCTTTTTCTTCAGCGTATTTAACTAATTTATCTTGGTTTTTTCCTACATTGCAGTTCAGTTCACTACAATTAATTTACTACTATTAGTTTACTAGATGTTGTTTCTATGGTGAACACTCTCAACATACACAGAAATGTGGGGCCTTACCTAGCAAGAATTTTTTATCACATCATCCATAATTTATCAGTGTTGTTTTCATTTTCCACCTGCCTCCCATTATGCCTGTTAAAATTGGCTAGTGTTTTTCAGGATTAATTTTCTGAAATGCAGAAGGCATGAAGCTGGACGTGAGAAAGAGAACATGGAAAATGATATCAATGTGCAATGTACATACATCTTTCATATTTACTGTGAATTTTTTTCCTTCTAACTCATGTAATTTGTCTAGTTCAGCAAATGTATAACTATTGCAATAAATGAGAAACTTCTCTCATAACAAGGGCCTCTGAGATACACTGTTACTTTGGAAATAAGAGTATTCTGATTTCAAAATATTTTTCACATATTTAACATTTTTAAATCCTGGTTTTTAGAAATATATTATAGATGTTCAGGAGTGAAAGAGATATTTCATTTGGGAATCCACTTTCCTGAATCATTTATACTTTGTTTTGGGATGTCACATAAAGGAAGAGTAAGGTGTATCAAACATCTGTGTGGTCAGAAAACTGGATCAGTGTTTGGAGACATGATCAATTTTTAAATTATTCTTTAAGAAAAATACTCCCAAATGCAGATTAATAAAGTTTTTTAATATTTTTCTATACTCATAAGTAACATCTGAATTTCAGAGTGGGCAGCCGTATTAGCATTGCTTGATAATATCTTTAGCAAATTAAAATAATCAACCAATCCCACCCAATTAAAAACCCCAGGCAATGAATCAAAACAAACAAACCAGAAAACTAAAAACCCCCCCAAACAATAAAGAAGTTTTCTAATTATTGAGTGAAATGAAGTCATTTAGATATGAAAGTTTTAAGATCTGTAACACCAGGTTACTGTTGTAACAGTGTTAACACACCTGAACACTTAAGAATTCATTGTTGAGAGAGAGAAATTCATATACATTTTTGGTGACATTCTTGGAAAAAACTCAGACTTCAAGTATGACTGGGGAAACTATGATTTCTTTTTTTTTTTAAAAAAAGGCTTTCAAAGACTGGATTCATTTAGTTTGGCAAAAGCTACAAAATTAATATGTATTTTAAAAAGCAAAGACTTAAGTGATCACAGCTTTTGGCTCTTACAGAGAAGGAAATGCCTTTAAAAATTCCATATTGCGCCAAAGTTCATTCTCCGCCTCCCCCCTCTTTCTAGCCCCTGTTTAATGTTGTGTGGAACATCTGTTTGGGGAAAGTAAGGCTAGAACCAGATTTGTTAACCCTTCAGCTCATAGATGTCCAGATTTATGGCGAGTGGGTTATTTTCTTAGCAGACTACTGTGTTTTGGGTACTTTTTACTACATTTACTTTTTTCTGCCTTCCTCACCACCTTGTTGTTTGTTTGCTGTTTGCTTTTGTTTAATATAGGAAACAAAAAAAATAGGAGTAGAAAAGCAAACACGGCACAGTTTTTCACTGCTTGTAAGAAGACAGAACAGACCATAAAACTAGTGAGAAGTAGGTGCATTGGATAGCTATCCTGGACATTACTGTCTTCATTTTGGACATAAAGGTCTAAAGGAACTTTTCTGCATTTCTGAAGGACATTTTTGCGAAGAGGTGCCTTGTGCTTGCATTACAAGCATGCTTTGGATTTCAGTGAATGTGTAAGGGCAGAGACACTTAGCAGGGAACTGAAAAATGAGGCTGCAGCTTTGTTTGCAGACACATTTTAAGAGAAGATCATATCCAATGGATAAGCATGAGGCAGCTCTGTAACATTCTAGGTTTCACAAATAAAAGGGGTAACCTGGATCTGCAGTCTCAATCTGTTTTCCTAAGCCAAGTGTCTTCACAGACCTTGCACATTTCCAATTACACAATGGTCTTTAACCATGGTTCTTTTGTCGAAGAGCTGGCTCCAGTATCTCTTATTTCTGATGCCTTGGACTTGGCTACCTTTTGCTGGGTGTCCATACTATTTCTCCTGCTGCTGCTCAGGAGATGAGCCTGAGCTGGCCAGGGCCTCACCTGTTTCAGACACAGGGTTTTCTTTTTTGGTCCCTGCAGATGTTAGCAACTGAATGCTGCTATTCTCTCCACTCCAGGAGAGGTCATCTCATCAAATATCCCCAGCTGAATTCAGGGGAACAGAGGTGTCTCTGAGGTAGCTGAGTCACCAAAGATGTCACTTTCCCAGAAGGCTGTTCTTAAAGCACCTTCTCTTTATTTACCTGAAACAGCTGAAATCCTCACCTACTCACTGTGTAGTGCTCTAAGTTTTGTTTGTTTCAAGTGATTTTGCTGACAGGGTTGTGGAACAGAACTGAAAGTCTTCAATATGAAGATACATTAAGTTTGTTTTAAAAACTTTAGGTTTTCTTTAACTCAAGGTCACTTTTCCACCCAAGTCCATAGCTACTGTTGATTGACACTGCAAATTTAATTAAGTTACTGTTTCTGAGACATAACTAGTAAGATAAGGAGAAAGAGCTGGATAAATGGCATTAAAGCTCTATCTTTCCTCATGTTTCTCTAGGGACCTGCCTTTGGCTTGTGAAGAACATTTCTAATGTATATTTGAGATGCGTTCTCTGAAAATGTCTGCCTAGTAGCATAAGAGTTAGCTGGTTTGTTTCTTTCATCTCACAGTGGTAGTGTAGCACAAGATTCAGAACGGTTTGTCTTTAGAAAACAGATGAGAAAAAATGTGCTTAAAAATCTCATTAAAGATACAAAATAACAGAATTAATATTTAATAATTATATTCCTGTTTAGCCAGGTAGATACTTCTAAGAGTATATTTATCTAATAAATTATGAGATCTGTTCAAAAAGACCTCTAATAAATTTTCTAAAATTGTTGAATATCAGTTAAAACACATTTCAACCATGAAGACACTGTTTTTCTCTGTTTATTGAGATTTCTTAAGCTGTTAAGCGTGAGATATTACAAAGCTTGTAACTACCACATATCTGTGCTAAAAACAGCATTCAAGAATTTTGACAAAGCTTTGCTCAGAATATAGAAACATAAATCAAAGGAATAAATGAGAGCAAAACCAGGGGCACTGTTGGGTACAAAACCTCTAAGAAAGTTGGTTTAGCATAGGTTTGAGCCAATAAATCCATATTACACAGCATTATTAGGTCCTCCAGCTTTTATCTCTCAATACAGATGCAGATGCAGTGCATAATTTTGCAATTGGAAATCAAAGTGCTATGGTAAGATTCCAATATTCTCAATGCTCAGCAGCTGTGAAAAGGGAGTTTAGGGCTGCTGACTTTTTTTTGAAAGTCTAGCCTTTAGCTTCTACAGTGTTTACCAAGGGTCAGGCTTTCATTTTTGTGTCTTAAAACTATTCTTTTTCAATAGAGAAAGAGAAAATAAGTCTGCTTAACCAGATACTCTGAAAAATGTATTCAATACAGTGAACTGAGTGTATTTAAAGTCAGTTCTAGTGAGGTCCTCTAGATTGCTATAGTGTATTCTGCTTGAATGAGAGAAGATAGATACTATGTGTTGCATGTATGTTGTTGAATCCTGTATTTACCATTTTGTTACATAGTGATGGTTCTTTGCCTTTCTTTTCTTCCCCAGAACTGCCCCAGCTTGGTTAGTGCAATTATAATTATATTGTTGCTACTGCATAATTACAGTGCTGCAGGGTTTGTATGCTTAGAAGTTACACGCTTGGCAAAACACTGAAATTGAAGTGTGATGGTTCACTGGCTGTTAGACCAGTGCGACATCAGTTGTGGACCCTGTCCACATGTTAAGTCATGTGTAGTGGTGAGTGCAAGAAAGTACCACATTTTAAAGTAAAATTTATGAATAAAGACATTAATTGGTAGAATGTGTCACAGACATTTCTATTTCAGCTCAAGCATGGCCTGATTTTTTTTTTATGTGAAGATGGTGTAAGAATGCTTACTGCCTCAGATGAAGGCCATGTAACCACAGTAACCTGGCTTTAGGTGCATATATGTGAGCTACGTAGGTTCTGGGATTAAGCAAATACTGCTATCACTTCTGATTTCTGTTTAACAAACATATCTGTATTTCTGAGTGTGTAGTGTTTATTTCATTTGTACCCAGCTGGAGATGACTTTAACCTTCCCATCTGCTTTTGGATGTTGCAGGATCTGTGTCCCCAGATACTTCTGCTCCTTGTTTCCCTTTTACAGTCCAGCTGAAACCATTTCTATTGTTCTGTGCTGGATAGTGGAGAAAAAGGATCTGTCTCTGGGTACCAGGAAAGAAAGCTTCTGTTCTCACTTGCCTCTGGCTCCAAACAGTTGTAGCCATGTTCAGTCACACAGTTTTAGGTCAGATGCCGTGTCACCACTTCTCAGTGCTGTGACCATTGCGGTGTTCCCAGGAAAGACTGGGCAAACCTCCTCCTTAGCAAGCTGACTAGGTTTCCAACTCACTGCAACAGGTTCCTGTCAACTTCTGGAACCCCAAGCTACAGATAGCCACCTTGCATGGTACTGAAGGTGAATGGGAGAGTGAGGCTCTTACATTGCCTAAAGGTATTGTTGTATGAACTGCAGTGAGCCAGAGTTTTCTGTCTTAAATATTTCATCTGCTCAGCCTTGAGCCTGAGGAAGGCCAGCGCATAGGTCTCTGTAAAGGAAGATGAAGGGAAAGATGATTCTGAGTGGAAAGCAAGCTTGGGGGCAGGGGAGAAGGTGCTCTCAGGTACACTATTCTGTTCCTTTATCCTGTGCTCCCAAGCAGTTCTACTACTGAGCCATCTCCTGCCATAGTGGAGGTTAATGCCTGGTATTGTGCAGTGTCTGCAAAATGCCTGATGCTGGGAGCAGCCAGAACTCCTTTGGGATTAGCTCAGTTCATCAGAGCATGGTGCTAACAATGCCAAGGTCATGGACTCAATCCCTGTATGAGTCATTGATTTAAGAGCTGGGCTCAATGATCCTTGTGGGTCCCTTCCAGCTCAGACTATTCTGTGATTATAGCTCTTCTGTGATTATAGTACGTACTTGAGTCTCATGGTGGTGCAGAGAGGAAAAGGCTTAGCCAAAAAAAAAAGAATTTTTACTGCTGTCAAATTGCATTTATCTTTGGTACAATTTCATGTGTCCTCAGTTTCCTCTTTTGCCAATCCTGTGAGCAAAGACAGGGGTGGCCACCCACTGGCAACTGCCAGAATACCTACAGGGCCACTGGTACCTGAGGAGGTCATGGATATGAATGTCTTTATAACAGTACACTCTTAGCCATTTTGCAACATTTTTACTACCTAATATGGTATCAGAGCTCAGGCAACTATAGCTAATTATATCAGCATAGCCAAACAGGATCAGCTTCATACCTTTCAGGTAACTCATTCTGGTTTGTGAGCAAATTAGGCTTTATAAGTTGTTTGCTTTCCCCTGATAACTAAGAGTTGTTAAAATTTATTCATCTATGATTGTAATAAGCATTTAGATATGATATATTACCTATATGTATGTCTCAACAACGTATCTGCAGATGGTACATCTGCAGTAAAAGCCTTGGCATTTTTTATTCTGCCTTACCAGGGAGCTGTCTGAATGGACTTTCTTCATTTGAATAGAAACAACTTTATCTTCAGAAGATACTGAAAATTTTCAGTGGAAGTGGTGGAACTGTAAATAAACTGTATATCACATGCTGTCACAGATCAAAACTGTGAGGAAAACCTCTTGTTAAATAAGTGCCAATAAAGAGTACAACAGAAAAATATGTTCAAATTTTATGCCAATCAATATTAACAGAGAAGTGAATCTTGGTGGAGGTAAGCTGGATTGAAGTGGCAAAGTAACTGGGAAAAAGTACCTTAATCTTAGTATTGTAGTTTTGCTCCAGAACACCTACATTGTATCACAATATGCAATTTCCACTCCTAAGCAACCTACATTTTGCTTAAGTGATGTAACTGCCTGGTTAAAATACAGACCTTCAGACTGGGATCAGGTATGCATCAAATTAACTGGGCCAGTGATACGAGTTTTTAGGTAATAACAAAGCTGGCCAAGCTAGTTCTGCTTCTGCTGATAAACGCAGCTGTAGCAGTTTGTTAGATGTTTATGTAGGAAAAAAAAAGGAAAACATTAGTTTCTGCCTTTATTTTACATTAAATGGTTCTTAACATGTCTCCTAACATTGATTAATATCAAACTCTTTGAATCCAAGTGCCAGCTGAACTAGGCATCTGGCCCATACCATCAATTTGAAGTGTTCTGACTTCACCTGGACAAGTTGACTGCTGCAGAAAACACCTCCTTGTAGCCTGTATAGGCCTTTTGAACTCCCTGCTCATTTCTCTTAGGGAAACAGAAGATAAGCTTGTAACAGTAAATGACTTAATTGAAAGCAACTTGATGAAGTCTTTTCACTGTACAATCTATGTAGTTATGGAGGTGTTGTTATATATCAAAGCAGTTGTTATGCTCCCACTCCAGGACTTTAAAGCAAATGCTGTGGCCTCAGATGGAGTAGGTAGGCTAGTGCCTCTCTTGTCACTTTTACTGATGTAATTCAGTTTTGGGGAAATTTCCTCTATCGTCCCCCCTAGACACCATGCCTTGCTGTCAAAAGGTGAAGTGAAAATACTGCTGCTGTACCATGAGAAGGGGAATAGATCTGTCTTAAACCAGAAATGAGCTTTTTCTAATTTTTTTCGAGTTCAGATAATGGGGAAGGCGATGCCAGCTATCAAATTGCACTGTCAGCTCCATGCTGCTATCTTTTATTAAAAGAAGAAAATGAAATCTTGCACCCTTCAGTTTCCAAGCACTGCATCTAATTCCCTTTTCTTCCAGGTTCTAGGTAAAGAAAAACAGGGAAGAAAAAATTTAATGTAAGAGCTTCTGGCTATAATTGAAATTGGAAAATTGGAAAACTGTTACTTCCAATCTTCTTTTAATTTTGTTTTGGTTTGTTTTTGTTAGGGTAGTATTGGTTGTCTTTGGTAATTAAAACAATTTAAAGGTTTATGAGTATGTTACTAGTATCCCTTTTTTTCTGATGGGGCAAAGCACTTGATCAGTAGTGTGGTTTAATTTACATTTATTATGTTTTCTCATTTCCCAAGATTTAAAGAATGTTAGTGTAAGCATTTGTTATCCATGGTTGTGCTATTTGTGTATAAAACAAGTGTTGGAAAAAAAACCCCAGTAAAATAAAATCTCTTTAACATTCATATGGAAGAGAAAATTACTTTCCTAAAATATGTTTTTAATTTGAAACCTATTGACTTAGTAAAAACAGTTTTATCTGTAGTAGTGAATTGAACTGATTGTTTCTTGTTGCCTTGGACTTTGAGATTTTAAATCTGGATCTCAGCCTCTCACCTCATTTTTATTCATTGATTCTAAGACAAAAATAAGGTTTCCTGGCTCTTAAAATCCCAGTTGGTTTTTCAGCTTTGAATGAAATAGTTGAAATTTGGAATGAAGCAAGACTCACAATGCACCTGTGGAATGTTTTTGTCAAAAGCTGGTTTAGCATTTCAGCTTATTCCAGCTCCAATTCCTTTGTCTTTGGCTTCTGTTTCTTCAGAGATTTTGCTTTTCTTTTTTTAAATACTATTGAATATTTTTGTAGCTTAAGTTAATTGTTTTTACTAGGTTACTGCTTTGCACAGAATATAATATTTTAATATTTAAATATAAATAAGGTGTTTGAAAACAAAATATTTTTAGACAGAGATCTGAAAAGCATCTATAAAAAAAATAATTTTTTATTCACCCTGCCCAGATCCCTCAGAGATATGAGAAAGTGTCTTTTTGAAGAAAATAAATTTAATAGAAAGCAATGATAGATTTTTCTACTTCAGTAAACATAAAGGTTTTTTTTGCTCATCACTTTGAAAGCAGACAGATGTGGGGGGGATTTAGTTTTATTCTGTCAAAGTGCCATTCAGACAAGATAATTGTTTTGTAGGAAAGATAAAATAGATGTTCTAGTTGAGATTATTTTGTGAATGATTTCTGCCATGGCAAACTTTCACTTTAAAGCACAGAGCAGTAAATACACCATGTTTTTGCTCCACAGTCATGTTTAAAACAGACATGTTTCATCAAGGAGTATGTGATCTTGGCCTTGTACACAAATAAACAATCTTTGCCATATACTGCAGGTGGTACTGTTTCCCTGCCAAACATTTAGGGAGCTTACCATTGCAAGGCAGGTCTTGTTCCAAACACCCTGCAGAACTCTTACCTCTTATGGGTGAGACACCGATTTTAGTGTTAGGCATCTTTACAGCCTGTTACAGCAGGACGACAGGCTTCATTTTCTTTTGCAAAATAATTCCAGCATCATCTAATCTTTCTTCTTTCCTTTGCAGTGTATTTATGAAAGTATTTTTTTCCCTTGATCCAGAGTATAGAAAACTCTTTCAAGATCTACATTGCTAGGTAGGGGCTTTGTATGTTTATGATTTCTATCACATAATTTTTCTTTTAAACTGTGTGCTTACATAGAGGCAAGCTGGAAAATTGAGTGTTTCTAGTAGTCTGTCTGACAATCAAGGTAATGTCATATTTTCCACAAAGAATACCAGATCTATGTTGTGTGATTTAACCAGCAGTTTCTGCGTGAAGAACAGTGTTCACTTTGTTTATTGGAGGATTACTGAAAATCCTATAATTTATCACTAGTCCATCAGAAACAAGCTTTGGCTGATTTAGTGCCTCATTTGGAATTGAAATGTACATATTTTATCTTAAATGTTGAGTGTTGTGTTTCAAGTCCTACATTCTAGCTGTGTGTAGAATACAAATAGCCTTAATGTATGTTTTTGTAAAGTGACAAACTGTATTAATGAAAGAAGATGCTTTGAGGCATGCAGCTATGAGTTTAAAATGTACTGTTTACTTATTATGAAGTTGTTTTTCTAAACAAAATAACTGGACTGCAAGGTTATTATAATGAATGATGAAGGTTTGTTGTACTTTTTACATATAAACTAGCTTGTGTAGATTTAGAGATCTGGACTGGTTGATTTAAAAAGAGTAAATGCCTGTTTCTTACATCAGTCACAACTCTTGCCTCTCTGTTAAATGGTGAGTATAGGCTGCTGAGGATTAAAGCCATTTAAAATTTCTGCTTCCTTAAAATCCTTTTGACTGCCTTGCTCTCTGTTTGCACTTAGGTAACATGGTATAAGCAAGACAATTAACAATCGTGTCTACCTGGCTGTTTTATCCAAAACAATGTTCTCATTCTCTGTAACAGCAGAAGCTCCATTATTCTGATTGTGGAACATCTGGCTTGTGTAGGTCTCATGGACTTGTAGAGTACAGTTAAAACCCTGCTCAAAATTGAGGCAGATACATAAACAGGCATTTTGACTAAAGTGTAATTCCTTCTATGTGCAGATTATATTTCCTTTTGACAAAGGCTAAGAGATCAGATAAAAGCCATATGCAGTTTTCCCATTCCTCGATTCTGATTCTGTTACTGCCAGTCTGTTCTCAGAAAGAGTGGCTGGGAAAGCTTTAGGTTGGCTTATGTTTCTTCACATGCGCTACCAGGAGGTTGAATGACTTTATAGAATTAGCAAGCTGTTCTTTCAGAAACAGGAGTTAATGAAATGACTCAGTCTGGCACTAAACAGCACTTTACAGATGGAACAAATGTATTTCAGTTAATAGCTTTTCACAGATATTAAGAAATTGAAAAGCTCCTGGAAGAAGATTAGCCATTCAACCTTTAATTGTTTTTGTGGTTAAAAAATATTTTACCTGAACATCTCTCATTCTCATCTATAAATAAGGCTATTAGTGTATTCTTCTAGAAACCATCTCAGTGTTAGCGTTCATGCAGATTGACTCTTTTTAGCCTGGGATTAAAAATAAAACAGTGTACACTTCAAGTTATGAATGTCTTTGTGCAAAGAAGTTGTGCACTTGATGTTCTATATCTTATCCATCAAGAGCTTTCTATTTGTGAGTCCAAATTAGATTCCAGATGCCATATTTTATTTTTCCCTTTAACCCTTGGTTTCATGTATTTTCTAAAAAGCTTTCCAAGACTTGGGTTGCTTTTAGCCTTCACATCTCTGATATGTGAGAACTGGAGGCTTAGGTGGTATGGTTAAAGGAGCTTATGTTATACCAGCTTATGTTATACATGAGTAGGTGTTCTGCCGAGAACTCTATTTACCAGCTGGCTTCCTGTTTTTTCCTGCTGGGACTTCTTTTCCCCCTACCCATATACCACTACATCTAACCTTTTCTTCTAGAGTCCTGCAGTCCCTCCATCCTGCCTGTCTTTTAATTCATCTCCATATGGAGTATTCCTCCCCTTTGCTGTTTGGTTAGCCAGAGTGAAGTTGCAATACATGCTGCTGGACAAGGAGTGTGGCTGATAGGTCAGATGTGGACCATACAGCTGGCATATATGCCCTTCCTCACTCAGCAGCCATGCTCCACTATCCCATCAGATTTGCCTGCTTTGTGATCCTTTGGCTAAACACCGCATCCTGCCTCTCAGTGTGGAAAGGCAGAGTTTTAACTCTGCCCACACATGTTGTAGGTCTGATATGTATCTGTTGACTTAATGAAGAAGCAAGTGACAGGAGTAAACAAGATGCCTTTAAATACCACAGATGATTTCTGGTATAGTTGGCACCCGGTTTTACTGTCTTTGTCAGTATTAAATGTTATGACAGGGAAGCTGAGGTAACACGTGTCTGCCATCCCACCAAACTCAAAACCCAAACAGCTCTGAAAAATACACTGTGCTTTGTGACTTTAAGAGCCATTGTTCCAGAGAGAGCAAATTGGAAAGGAGTATTTTTGCAGTGATCGGACCTATTGACAGTGTCAACCTCTGGAACAAAAATGTATGCAGTGCTACCCAGGGCTGGGGAACAGGGGTGCCACCATCAACTCCCAATTAAAAGCTTCACAGCTGTGCTTTTCTTCCTCTTCTTTCTGGCCTGAAGATCAGCTACACCACAGATGCCATCACTGTCTTGGTTTGGTTACGCAGGTCCCAGTCCCCATTTCCCCCTCCTCCCCCCTTCTCCATACCTACTTCTCTATGCTTCCGCAGAAACAGACGTATTGTCCCAGGGGCAGGTTCTCTGTTTGCGTGAGTTAAGAGTGCGAGTCTGATGTCTTGGCTTATTAAAAGAAATGGAAATCCCATCTCACCAAGGTCATAAACACTCACATTTCTGCAGGATACATGGTCACTACCCGTGTTTTATCATGAAACCCTTAACTTTTGTTACGTGCTTTGTAATGTCTGAAACGTGGAATCCAGAATGCTGTTTTATTAATTTATTGAGCTACTTTTCAGAATACTCAAATTTCTACATATTCAAATATCTTTTAAAAGGTGAATGCTTAAAGATGCTAGAGGAGTGGGACTGCAGAGAAAAAACTCTGAAGTAATATTTACTGTGTCCATATTTATGCACATGCAGGTTATTCCTGCTTATGTTGATGCTCTCTTTGCAATGTAATACAGACTACCTTTCATTCTGTTTAGGTTTCCAATTGCCTACAAATAATGATCAATTCTCTTGGTGCTGTCAATTTTGAAAGGAAACATACATTCAAAATGCTGGAGACAAGAGATGCAAGAATTTCTACTTCTGGGGACTCTTGAATCAGCAAGATCAAAAGGCTCCCTATTTGAAAAGGTTCACCCATTTCTATTTTTGAAGGTCTGCAGAGCACCAGTCTCAGTTTTAAGTTCAGTTACGAGACTGTTTAGTGTGTAGGTAATAACTCTTCCATAACATGTCTCCAGAGCTGTTTATACATGAGCAAAGTCACACATTTCTAAAAATGAAAGGAGACTTGAAAATGTAGCTGTGTCTGTTTATAGATTTAACAATGTTAAATCCTAGCAGTCAAAAAACATGACTAGTAGATGTGAGAAGTAAGCTAATCGACATTCTTTGCTTGCAAAAACTATTGCAAAAGATTTTACGGAAAAATATTTTACTCTTATGATTGCACAATTTTATTTCTACTTACTTTGTTGATGATTTCCTTCAGAGACATAAAATGCACAGCCCATCTCTGCACAAATGCACAATTCCTAAAACAACCCAGTTACTGTTTAAACAGCTAGTATAAATAATGAACCACTCCATTACCAAGAATATAAATAAATGTAGACAAGTAAGGGTTCTCTAGAGCTGAAAGTTTAGGTTATGCAAAAACTTCGACAGCTGTAATTTGTAGGTCCTTGTAGACTGAAGGGTGTGAGTGATGTAAACTCTAGAAAGCTGACATTTAATGTATGTCTATTTTGTCATTATTCCAAAAGGCAGGACTTGACTATTATGTTTCTTCTGCAGTGTACAAATTTTGATAGGGCAACATCTGGAAAAAAAAAAAAACACAAAATGCCTTAAGCTTTGCAGTGGTGTTAACAGAGCCCAATGCTCTACTGCTCGATGAGTAACAAGTTAACATTTTAGAGAAGTCTGCTGGTAAACGTCTTTTCCCTGGATAAAATAGGAGAGAAAAAAAAATTATTTGAAATTACTTTCTTGACAAATTAAGATTTAAAATTAATTTAATTCTAAAAATTAGCTGAATCAGAAACATGCATGTAATTAAATCATAATCTAAAAGGATTGTTGTTTCTTATGCCTTGAAAACTGAGGGATGTAAGACTTTTGGATCTGAGTCTTTAAGACCCCATATCTAATGAGATAGATGGAAGCAGGTCAGTTGTCCCCTCTACTCTAAAATAATCACATACCCACCTCTTACCCAAGGGAACCACAGTGGAAAATGGCTTGACCACACCTTAAAATCTGGTCAATTTTAGTGAGAACAAAACCTTCTGTGTCAGTAAATTTAAATATTTTTCACTATGGTTAATGCAAGTCCTTTAAATTAAATCGCTGAAGTAAAAACATGAGGAAAATCAAGAGCTTTCACTGGGTGGGAGGAAAAAGGGAGAAAGAGGGGGAGGAAAACTGGGAAAGGTGGATGGAAAGGGAGAGAGGGCTGACTGACTATGAACCTACTGAGGTGAAATGTATCCTTACTCCTGGGGATTTCGTAAATACACAGAGAATGTTCCGTATTTTATGGCTCTTGTCCAGAATACTTACAGAAACACTGATGTCTATAGAATCATAGAATCATTAAGCTTGTAAAAGACCTTCAAAAAAAAAAATCATCAAGTCTTAGCCATGACTGAACACCACTTTGTCAAGTAGACCATGGCACTGAGTGCCATGAATGCCTCCATGGATATTGACTCCACCATCTTCCTGAACAACCCATTTCAGTGTCTTGGCAGTCCCCAGAAAGTGAAGAATTTCTTCCTGATGTTCAACCTGAACCTCCCCTGGTGCAGTTTGAGGTGATGTTGTCTTGTTCTGTTGTACCTTTCCTGGGAGAAGAGGCCGACCCCCACCTGGCTACAGCCTCCTTTACTGTCAGTTAATCTGAAAATGGCCACACCAGCAATTGCAAACTACCAAGGTGCTGTGCTATGTTACTGAGAGAAGGTACAGAATTAAAGCAGGTTGGTGACAGGCGGTCACAAACTTGATCTTCTCTTACAGTGGGAGTGACTTTTGTCCCCAGTACTTGTTGTGTGTACTGTGGACTCAAGAGTTGTGGAAGAAAGGTTGCCAGTGAAAACTGAGGCAAAAGAATTTTGTTGAATACCTCAGCCTTCTATTCCTCCCTGGTTACCAGTTTGTTAGCTTTGCTTAACAGGTTTGGAGAGGGACAGGGGGAATATGCTTTCTCTGACCTTCCTTTTCTGGCTCACCTTTAGAAACCCATCTTGTTATTCTTTGCATCCCTTGCCAAATTCAGCTCCAGCTTTGCCTTGGTCACCCTGACTCCGTCCTTATGCAACTGGTCTACATCCCTATACTCTTCCCCCAGATACCTGCCTGTGCATTTACTTCTTGCCCTTTAGTTTGACCAGAAGTTGTTCCCCTACTCAGCCATGCCAGTCTCTTGCCTTCCTTGCTTGATTTCCTACACCTGGGAATTGAGAAGTCTTGCACTCTATGGAAGACATTCTTAAAGATCTGCCAGCTGTCTTCTGCTGCCTTGTTCCTGAGGGCAGTTTCCCAGGTGTCCCACTATTTTCTTGAAAATCTGGAAGCTTGATTTCTGAAAATTCTTTATTCTTTGTCTGATCTTTGCCATATCTCTCAGGTCTGCACACTCCACCAGTGCATGATCACTGCAGCCCAGGCTGCCTTCAATCTTGATGTCCCCATTTAGCTTGCTCATGCTGGTGGCTAACGGGTCCAGTATCTCACTCCCTCTGTTACGGCTTTCTATTACCTGGCTCCAGAAGTTATCCAGGAGTCTCCTGGATTGCCTAAAGCTTGCTGTGCTACTTTCCCAGCAAATGTCAGTGTGGTTGAAGTTCCCTGTCAGGACAAGGGTCTTTGAGAATGATGCTTCCTGTAGCCTGAGCAAGAAGGCTTCATCCACAAGCTGCCTTGGATCAGGCAGCCTGTAGTGGACACTATCCACAAGGTTCCTTTTGTTGCCTTAGACTCTGATTCTTACCTTCAGGCTTTCAGCCTGCTCATTGGATGTTCTTCTGAGATGGGTCTTCACACTCAGTCCACCTCCTGATATTGAGAGCAAGCCCTCCAGCCCTCCTTCCTCTCCTGTCCCTTATGAACAGCCTGTAGCCATTGATAGCTGCACTCAAGAGCCACACATGACATTTGTCCCACCAAGCTGCAGTGATGGCAAATAGGTGATAGCTTTTGAGAACCACAGTGGCTTCTAACTCATCCTGTTTGTTGCTCGTGCTGCATGCATTGGTGTAGAGATACTTCACCAGGGCAGCTGGCCATGTCAGCTTTGTAGAGAAACACCCCTTAATTTTTTTAGAGATATTTCATTGATGTCAAAAGCCGCAACATTTTGGTGGTGAGACCACTCACGGAGTCATGTATTAATGGACTGGGACCATCTGTTTCTTCAGTAGTGTTTGTTTCTCCCAGTTTTGGAACACAAAGGCTTCACCTTACTTTATTACTCTGTGTTAAGCATTACTGCACCTAAACGTCTACTTTTGCATGTTTAGTCACTGCAATGTGGGAGAGCTATGGTACTTTAATCATACTTGAATTCTGCAATAAATGATTTTGCTGAATACACCTCATTAGACACACTAGCAGAGAACTGACATAACTGGATGTTATAAGGACCTGACTGATACAATTGTTGTAGCTGATATGCTAGCACTTTGAGGTTGGCGTTGTGTGCTGTATTCATTATTCGGAAAGCAAAGCGCGTCTGAAACTGTTTGGTTGTAGGTTTGCTTGTTGCTATTGAACTGGAGTTCTATTAATAACATTGTTAAAAATCTCTTCTAAAAAATAAATTAAAAGGGTAGGAATTAGAATGCAATAAATCAGAATGTGCTACAGCCTTTTATACTAACTAAAGCAGCAAGGGGCTGTTGCTCATGTCACATTTCTCCATAAACTGTAAGTCCACTAAGAATTACTGTTTTATGACTTGGGCCAATAAGGTCACTTAAAATCTGCTTAAAAGCCTTGTTACAGTAACATAATACTGTATATATGCTACCTCTTTTGTATATGAAGTAATTTCACAAACTCCTGCCAAGCCAAATGCTTGAAAGTTTGTGGTAGCCTTTGTCTCATGGTAATTGGTGGGTGGGAAAGCGGATTATGGTAAATGAATTCAGTCCTTCTGTGACTACTAAAAGTTGAATGGCAATGCTGTGGCCAGGATATGTGTTCTTCAAAGCTGAATTTTGCAGTCTTGTGAATGTCTTTCTTCATCACTGTAATTTAATCTTACTTTTGCCATTTTGTAGACATTTTCAGGAAGCCCAGAAGTGTTTCATGCCAATTAAGGACTTAATCTGTTATTGTTCTTTTCTCAAACTCCTATTAGCAGTTGTAAGCATGCAAGAATTGCAGTGCCAGATACTCAATTCTGACTTCTTTTCCAATTTCTGCATGAGGTGTGAAATTTAGGTTCTTTCCTAGGTTTTTCAGGGAGGGCTGGGGTTTTGTTGTGTACTTATTTTCATGAAGAGGAAGAGAAGAACAGGAGGAAGAAATACGTATATGTAATGCAGTCTATTTTGTTTCTTCTATATGCATAATAATTTTTTTCTGTTCATTTATTACATTTAGGTTGACATGTTCAATTTATGTGTTCAAGTTTACCACTATGTTAGAGAGGCAAATATAAGGAGAAAATGGAGTTCATTTACCTTGTGTTATAAATAAGATTTCCTTCAGTTTGACTAGCACTTAATATTACCAGAGATAGTTATGTTTATAAATATATAGAGAATTTTCTTTTTTTGATGAATAAATTAATTCATGGTTCATTTTTTTCCAAGTAGGAGAAAATACAAATAATATATAACTTCATCAAATCAATATAGAAAATAAAAATAAATATTCTTAGAATATGTTTTAGATATTGCTTTCCTTATCCTGTAAGAATCTTAATCGGCTTTTCTAATGATATTTTTCTTCTGAATAGTGACACAAAAACGATGTCTCTGCTGTATTGCGTAGTCAGGAGATACCTATGGACAGCCAAGTAACTGAGCAGAACACTTAATAACCAATTATCTCCACAGTGCTTACTTTATCAAATGAGACAGGTTAGATATTTCAGATTAATATATACAAAGCAGAATACAGAGACAGAGCAGAGCAAAACAGACTAGCCAAGAATGACAAGGTCAAGGGTAATATATCAATCGTTTGGCTTTCTGGGTCATAGTAGTTTTAAATATTTGAGAATCCATTCCAAGAGTAATACAGAGTTCTTTGTTTTGTTTTAGATCTTTGACCAGATCTTATCTACATTCATAGAGCTGGTCTGTAAATCACCCAGTCTCTTTCAAGTTGGCTGCTTTGTAGAAAGTCTGAGAGGCAGTAAGTAGTGGACATCGTAGAGGATCTGCAGAAGCTTTTTTGCAGTGTGTTCTTAATTTCATATCTACCAACAGAAAGTGCAGCACATGCAAATAACCACTCCAGACATTTCAAAGATGCTTTTCTTCAGTGTACAGCAGACAGCTAATGATTAGGTTGTGGTTAGCATCTCAGTTCCTCCTTTGAACAAAATTTCCTATATGTTTTCCCAAAGCATGAGAACATGCATATATACCAGGAAAAATAACCTTCCATACAATTAGTTAACACAGTAACTGCTACCTCTAATGCAGGTACTCCACCAAGATTTAAAATTCTGGTTGTAGTTGAATTTTGTTACAGGAAGATGTAGATTCTCACAAATCCCAGAGTGAGGAAGAGAAACTGGGCGTTCACCAAAAAAAATTGCTGTAAATAACAAACATTTTTAAAATGTAAGTGCTGAGAAATTAATTCCTGATAATAATAGAGAACAAAAAGCTCTGTTTTCTTTAAACTGATGTACGTGTAATAGTTTCCTTGTCATGTCTGTGTCTGCTAGCAAAGATAGATAGTGGTTGCTAATTTGTGTGGTAGTCTTTTTCGTGTAAAGGTTATTTACTATGAATGAAGTTGAGGCCCCAGGCAACCATTAGATAACTATTTCTATTGCTGTGACGCTTTGCCAGGTTAAACTCGGGTGACTGGGTGTATTTCATATCAGGCAATCATACTTTTGATAGGAAACAACTGTTCACCTTGTATTAATTTTGACTTGTGTGCACAGCAAAATGGTCAGATGAATGAGAAGAAATGCACTCTGCTTTCAAGTCATCTTGCCAGCCAGCTGTCTTGTACTGTTGTGAGTTGCTCTCTTCCACCCTGCTTGACTGGGCATGCCACTCTCGCTCCTACAGCTTGGCTCCTTCCAGTCTTGACTGAGCCCCTCAGTTGACCATGGTGAGCTCAAACTGCTGTCTTCTCCATCTGTGGCAGTTCCCTCTCTGAATCCGCTGCTGTGCCAAATACCACAGATCACAGCCTGCGCAGGAGTGCAGAACAAGCTGGTAATTATCTGATGGGCTCTGTACCAGCCAGACCTGGGAAATTCACATAGCTCAGAGAAAGTGGTTTTTCCTACAAGGATGGAAATATTTGATTCTACTTTTTTTAAAACCAGAGGAAACCCACTTAGCATTTGGCAAAATATCCAGTACTGAGAATAAAGAAGAGCATTTGCCACTAAGAAGTTCCCTGTTAAGCTTAGCAGTTTTCTGTCTTTACGTTGCACAGTAAGTGCCAGCTGTGCAAATGTTACTTCCATGTACATCACACAAAACGGGACACTTTCACTGAAGCTTCATTATCAACAAAAGTCTCAGATTACTACAACTACCTAGAATCATATCATTTCTTAAAGTTATTCTCCATTATAATGTCTGCTTTGATTGTTGTGCAGTCAGATGTATTCTCTTCTAGCAGCCTTTCCTTATTAGAGTTAGCATTGTGGCTCAGAAGTCTTAGGAATGAAGACCAGCATATTTGGCATTTGCATGCAGTTGCTGTTGTCTTCTGTGTTCTTTGCACTTCAGGGGTGGACCCAACAAATTTTCCAGTGGTAACTGCTGCTGCTTCCTCACAGCTTATTCCACTCCCGTCTATGATCATGTCTGCATGATCAGACACGAGAGCTTTTTGTTGCATTTGTTCAAAATAAGAGGCTGTTGCGTCAAGTGAGTGCTTTTCTGAAAACACATCTAATGAAATCTCCACTGTGGTTGTATGTGACTTTCTGACAAGTTTTGTTCAATATGTGAGTATGAATTCGAGGTCATGGCACTGGGCCACAAGTTAACCTTGAGATTTAAATTGTTTCTCACTCTCCTGTCATGAAAACAGGTGTTTTACAGCCACAGTATTTTTGATGACATAGAAGGAAGACTGACCATGTGATGAATGAAGAACTATGCCAGTCCTGCTGTCAGAGTAACAAAAAGGTGGCAAAGTTTGTAGTTTGCAAAATAGGAGCTTATATACGTAAGATTCAGAGCTCTTTGAGGGAGAAGGTACAGCTTTGAAAGTGCATGCACTTGTACCCAAGTGTTCCTTTCAGAACAATAAAATGGCAGCATGGCAGCTTTGAATGTTGCAGCTGAAACAAAATAATAATGCAATAGTTAAGGCTGATCTTGTGACCAGTTAGAGTCATTGAACTGGGTAATGAGCAATGATAGTGGGAGCTCCGGAAATTCCTTCCTGGTACAGGGAAATAGGTGAGTTGGGTGGAAACAGCTAAGTGCTTTGTGTTTGCGTGTTAATGGGTGCATGCCTGGGCTCTCTGCAAGGTTAAAGAAGCTTTTCCTTTCTGCTTGCTTCGCTTTCATGCAGGCACAGCAGAAAAGGGTTCCTGTGCATCCTTATGACCATGTTGGCTGCTGTCAATGGGACTCTGACCGAGTTTTCATTTAGTTCTTTCACTGTCCACTTACTGAAAAGTGTGTATGCACATCTGGAAGCATTCTGCACACACTGTTTTTAACCTCAGGGCTCTACTCTTGTTTTATTATTTTTCTTGAGAAGAACATAAGCAAATAATATACCACCTCTTTTTGTCCAGAAAACTGTTGCTTAGCTCTGTTAATTAAATAACAAAAAGGAACCATATCAAAGTCCACTTAAGCATCTGAGCTTTTTTTCCCCTCTCTTTAGAAGAAAAAGTAGTTCAAACAACAGCAGAAAGAGAAATGGGAGTTTGTTTCAGAGCAGAAAACCATGATGACTTCACTTTATGCATTCATTTGTAATCTAAGAAGTCAAAGAGATTCTGCAGTAGGAAGAAGATATTTCCTATGCAGATTGGACCAAACTTGTCAGCAGAAATAATTTGGGGTTTAGATATCTACTCTCAAATGAAGAGACTTAATTAACATTACTTAAACTTTACTATTCCTGTTACTGAAATAAATAAACCCATACTGGGAAATGTAGAAAAACCTACTAAAACAAATGAATAACATATCTTTAAAATTTCTGATTAAAATAACTGGTTTGCATTTTTCAATGGCTAAAATATAGATCAGGTGTTAGTTTCCTTTACATCCTGGCACCCTTTCTTATCTTTTTCCTCCCTTTTCTCGTCACAGAGGCAAATGTTCACACATGCACATGCACGTGTGTACACACAGTAATGTTTAGGCACAACAATATTTTATCTGGTCAAAAGTGTTCACTTGTGACCTGGCCTGGCCGCACCAGCTGCACATCTACTTTCTCTCTCCATACTTGCTCCATGGCAATCAGAGCTGCACTACTTATTGAGGGAGAGAAATCAATATTTTCTGTGTATACAGACCATAGCTAATTACTCATTATAAAGGGAACTTCCAGTGGAAAATTATGATTTTTAAACTCTTGATCTAAAAACCAAAATACTTTCTGATAAGGAGAAGTTTGCCCTCTCTAACAATTGAATCTGGTATATTTAACTTATTTTTGTTACTGGTCATGATCAAAACTAATAGTATGAAGTAAACTTTACTTGTGATCAGCTACTTCCCTGTGAACACAGTATTTGTTGTTAATTTTAGCAATTTTAGTAATTTTGTAAAATTCCAGTCTACTCTGACTTAAGGGAGACAAATCCCAAGTGCTTAGGTAAAGCTTCAGATAGCCAGTATAGTATTCTATCTCCTCGAGTCTTTAAAAAATAAGTGATGCTTTGTGATAAGAAAGAGCATGAATATCTATTTGTGATACTTGGTGGTAGAAAAGAGCATGAGTATCTATTTAATGATTTTACTGAAGGATGAATAATGCCCTATTATTGGCTCTCTTGCCAGCCTTGGTTTCTTAAAGTATTGATAACCCAGATGTCCTGCCTACGTGCCCAGGCTTCTCAAATTGGTATCAGCTCCTAGTGTTTGAGAATTAATTATTCTTTGGTTTCCACTGTATACTTTTGGTCAGGGAGATGCTTATAATACTTACCATAAATAATACAAAAAGTGCTCTGATTAATACGAACATGCTATTTACTGTTACTATTTTCCGGAGGCGAGGGAGAGTGGCTAGTGTAACCTCCCTACCATCAAAGACTGGTTCTGCAATTCCTGCTCTTGAAATACAATTACAGAGTGAAAACGAAACAACGCATCAGGAGGTCTTTTTGCACTTACAACTGTTCCTCTGCTGTAGATGTCAACCCACTCAGAATAATGCTTAGAATAGGTAATAACTTCTGCTATATTCTGTTACACTTGGTTGTGATCTGTGCTATCTTTATTTTGCCTCTTAGGCTGAGGGGGATTATTATTGTTCTTTTGTTTCAAATATAGGAAAGCATTTAAGAGGGTGCTTAGAAATAGTCCCATTTTCAAGTGTTTTTCTGACTCGGGGTGTTTTCCTGAACTGAAGTGTTAAACATTTCAGCCTAAGGCTGCAAACAGGACTGGCATTTTTGGATTGTACTCCTTTTTTTCTTTCAGAAAAAAAGAGCACTGTGAAAATCATTGTTTATCCCGGTTGATGGAGTGTTACACTCATAAATCATGATTATTTTCAACCTTTTGGTTGAGATTATTTTGTTTTCACAGCCAGAAGCAGTAAAATAATCAATCATGTAATAATGCCATGGATAATTATCATGTTGCTTGGTGTTCTTTGAGCTATTGCAGGTGTGTTCAGAGCCTCTACTGGTTGTGTTTAAACTGTGATTTTACAACTGAGGTGGTGAAGAGCTTTGGAATGTACCCACAATTGCTTTACTTTTTTTTTCCCCAAAGCATAATACATTACCAAAAAATACCACTCATTATGAAATCCATAATTACTTGTGGTTTTAATTTTTCTATGATTCAAAGCTTTTATATGCTCCCTGGTGTATTGTCTCTGGCTGCTTAGCATACAGTTGTACAGAAAAGCTATGTTTGTGATAGCTAGTGGACTTAGTTACATTTCTGCTAAATTAGAAATTACATTGAAATACATTTGTGGCTTAAAAAGCCTCATATATTTTTCACTGTAAATACCATGCAGTTAATTCTTACTTATTAAACATTCAGAACAGTTTTATTATTTTAATTTGTTTCCAAATAGTGCTTTATGTTTTGCTTTTCTTGGAGTTTCTCTGTCACAGATTTGTGTGAAATTCTGTGATCGTTGTAGTGATTTAAACCACGACAGTCATCCAAAAACTCTCTTCCACTTTTTCCCTGTCTTAGCTTCTTGCTTCCATGCTGCTCCCTTCTTTGTGCTGACTCAAAGACTCATGCAGCTGCACTGGGAACCACATCAGGGAGCTAACCTTTTCCCCTCTCAGCCTCTAGGCAACTGAGGTACAAAAGATTAAGGGATATTTACTGCAGACATCAGATTCAGGTGCCCACATGCTTTTGAAAATCCTGCTAGACATCTGTCTGCATCTTTTGGCATCAAATTCTTTTCTAATGTGGCCTAAGGTGACTTGGCCAGGACTTTGCAGGAAGCCCTAAGAACTGAAAACAGGATTTGGATATTCCTCCATAATGTAGGCTGTGTTCTGTTAATTGTTCTTCGCTTTGCATTTTAAAATAAGGGGACCTGGACTTTATTGTAACTTTATCAGAGTGTTTTGGCTGTGAATTAATATAATAATTTATAATCCAAAGCTTAACACCTTCAACACTTAGTTGCACTCTGAAAATGTTGACTTAAAATGAGTATTTTCTTCTCCATGGGTCCTGCTTGTTTCACTGTTATGTTTTGACAGCTGTTAATGAGGCTTCTTCTGTGACTGAAATCTGAACAAATCTTTATCTCTGGTTTGTCTCACTAGCATTTCTGAGCTCTTATTTTAAGCAGCAAATAGGATCTGCAGGAGGAAGAATCTAAGTTATTTAATAGCTGAGCTTTATGATGAGAGTTGTGCAATGAAAGGATAAAGATTGACAGTGCAATTGAAAATGCAGCTGTGTGGTTAATGTAAAATATGCTTTAACAGTATGAGGCATTGAAATAAATCAAGGTATTCACTGAAGTCTGTGTTTGAATCCCTGTTAATGATATTTTAAATAACTTATCTGATTTCGTTCTTCTCACACTGACTTCACACTACTTGCTAAAGCACCTGGCTGATGACTAAGAAGATAAACTGGGTCTTCAGTATACTTTTTTCTGTTTTGAGGGTTCGTTGTAGCTCTGTGTGAAAATCAAGAATCATTCCTTCTCTATGGTTTTGTGCTGATGACCAGCTGATCTTCTTTATTCTGTTTTAGAGTGGTTCGATGGTAGGTTAATAAGGGCCATTTAATTAAATGAAAGAGTTTTTGAAGGAATATTGTGAAAGTTATAAAGTGTTTTTTTCATCATGCACTTGACAACAAGTATTCAGAAACAGATTGCTAGTCTACCCTGGATCAATCTGTGAACAAGCATTCACAGTAACAGAGATTAATGCAGTATGCAGATTCCTTCTTTATGCATTTAACTGACAAAATACAGAATTTTGAATCTCTCTTAACCTGTGTTTGAGAAATGAGTCTTCACTGTGCAGAATGAAGGTGATTTAATATTTATGTGTTTTTTAAATTTTATTTAAAATCAATGATATATTTCCCATCCAAATAATGATACTTTTTTTATTGGTACAGGTCATAAACTTTGTATTTGCCTTTGTCCTGTAGTGTAGTTCCCACATTTTGCAACAGGATGGTTTTCCTCATACTTACTGAAATGAAAACATTTCAATATAGCTATTAGGTAAAATAGAAAAAAATCTGTAGAGGGGAAAATCCATGCTAATGAAACAAGATGTTTGCTTTAACAAGGAATGCTTATGAATTGTGGGAATGTATTCTGTATAACTCAAACCCGGCTTTTTTAAAGGTTTCTCGTCTGTGTTTTCTACCAGCTTTCTGAAGGTTCTGTGACTTCTAGGCTGGTGTTGCTTTTACTTTAAATACATTTTTTAATGTTATTTTGATATTGTAACAGAGCAGGCTTAAAAGAGCTTACTGCCTTTCTAATGGTCTCACGGTGAGAACTTTTTATTACTACGAATTTTGCTGAAAGTAATTTTGAAGAATTTTGAATGGCCAAAGAATAAATTTAATTAGTTAACATGCTAACCTATGAATAGTATGCTTTGCAAGCTGATAACCAGGTAAGAAGTAACTGTTTTGCAGACTTCACCGTTGTCTCGGTAGAGTTGCTGCAACAGAAAGTGGAGGTTATTTCCCCCACCTTCAGCTATTTTTATGTGAAGTTTGCAGCAGTTAAGGAACGTGTGCCGTGAAGGTTCTAATCTGCCATTGCTATGAAAGGGGTGCACTGATTTTGTGCTACAAACTGCATCTTTTGTAGCCTATTCACCACCCTTTACAGGTCTGCCAAGCCCACTCTGCAATTGGTTGCCAGGGGCTGCAGATGTTGGAAAAGAGAAATTTCAATGAAAGGCCCTGATTCAGCAACCCAAGCAGCCTGCCTCCCCCAGCCAAAGTAATCAGATTGGCAGCTGAATCAAAGGGTACAGTGGGGCCTTTGTTTGGGAGCTCCAGAGGCTAGTAATTGACAGAAGGTCAACAAAGTTTTATGAAGAAAAGAACAGAATATTAGAGGGTATTAGGCTGAAGAGAGAGAGGTTGGGAGTTTTATGTTATTAGAAGAAAGTTAGAACCCGAGTAAAAGGTTACAGTCACAGGAAGCAAAGGTTGCATATGGATGCTTAAATATGAAAATGGTTTCAGCTACAGAAACAGGATTATTGATGAGTGGAACAAACGTCAGAACAAAAATCTGCAGTTTCCCTAATTGTAGACCTGTGCAATTTTTAGTGTTGAAGGATTTATTTGTAAGCTTTGGGATTTAAAATACAATGGTAGAAGGATGGTTGTTTTCCTCATAGAATCACAAGATTGAAAAAGATCTTAAGAAGTCCTGTTTCACCTGGAAGAAGAAGCATCTATTACCTGTCCAGTATTTTATGAATTAGATGGTTCCCAAATCTGCTACCCTGGAAAATTTTGTCTGCTGAGACCTCTATGTTTGAAGAATACTGGTTCTCAGTCCACAGATAATCTTCTTCAAACCAAGCAGACATAATAATCATTATGTTTTTGATCTTCTTAGTCATGTTTTGTAGACTATCTTCGTGGAACTAGTCATTCTATTTTAGTTTTGCCCTAATCCATCTTGAAATGGAATACAGAAAATTGGAGAAAGTAGTCTAGGGCCATACTAGCTTTGAGTTGACGAGGAAGATTATTGCTGTTTATGTGTTCCGTGTGAAATCTGCCTTGTTTGCAGTACCTTGAGAATGTTGACTTACGTCCGATTCTAATCAGTGTAAGCCAAGTCAATGTTGGCTTCTATTTTTAGTTATTACTCATCTCTCTGCTTTATCATAAATGCTTAAAAATAACTTCTTTGTTCCATTATTTTTCCAGGAATTGAAGTTAAACTGATAGCTCTGTAATTCTCTGCCACTCCTTTTTTTACGCTCTTTAATAAATAATAGGAAATGTTTGTGCAATTTCTCATCTTTTAAGATCTCATCTGTGCTCTGCAAATAGTGAAAGACAGTTACTAGCATCGCATGATATTGCATCAGTCAGCCCTTAACTGCTCTAAATCAAACAGGCCCACTCTGGTTGAAAATACCTGAGTCCTGTGTTTCTCTTTCTGTGCAAGGCTGAGGCCTTGGTTTGTCCCTGGTATCAATTATGGCAACCCCCTCCTTGTGACTGGCTTTTTGATGAAGATTAATGCATTGTTTTGATGTCTGCTTATGGCCATGAGCATTTTGGAATCTGTTTACTGCAATTACCTCTCAAGTAATGAATGATCTGTGAAATCATGGCCATTTCAGAGGAAAAAGTTCAGCTCTTTTATGATGAGTGGTGTATGCCCTGTGAGTTGATACCATGATCAGCTGGGCAACTTACTTTTCAAAAGTGTAAAAGGGCCTTCCTGTCTCAATAACACTGGATATTTGCTTCTGTATTTTGTTGGTCATAGGTGCATAAAATAGAGCAGTGGGGCTACCTGCGCTGGATCTTGTCAGTAAGAAACTCTTCCTCATACTTTCAGAAGAAAGGAAATTTAAAAATAACCGATAATTGTTTATATACAAGCAGGAAAAGAATTTTCTGTATCACCTGTCTCCTTGCTGCAGCTTGCTATAGTAAATCAGAGGAACAGAATGCATTTTGTACATCAAAAATATAGATTGTTATACTTATTTTAAATAAGGGTTTTCTTTTGGAGTGGGATTTTCCATAAGTTGAAATGGTTTGCTTTACTGCCTTGAAAAGTTAAGAGATCATTTTTGTGTGGGTGAGCAGTTTAGAAGAGTTACTATTTAGAGCATCTGCATTTTGCTTGGCTGCGTGTTCCCTGAAAAGAGGATTAATAAGGTGTTCCTTATTACTGACATGTGGCACATCTGGCACATGCATTGTCCCATATCGGCCATTGGCATTCAGGCTGAGTTCTGGTTCTGCTGAAGTTTGGTCTGGTCATGCAACTTGCAAGGAGGACAGGACACTCATGATCCCTCACACTCACACTCCCACTGCAAATGTAAATTGAAGAAGTGGGTCTTCAGAAATAAGCTGTGATACACTTAATGTCTGTGGAGAGAACATATGCTAGTGAAAAGTGTGAGAATAACCACACAG
Source organism: Gymnorhina tibicen (assembly GCA_013399875.1). Classification (NCBI taxonomy): domain Eukaryota; kingdom Metazoa; phylum Chordata; class Aves; order Passeriformes; family Artamidae; genus Gymnorhina; species Gymnorhina tibicen. The sequence continues at coordinate 132,371 of VXAZ01004719.1, forward strand.
GAGCAGATGAGAGATCTGTGCAATGCTGTGTCTTGGTTCCGATGGCAGCAAAAAAGGAAATGCTGAAGTAAAAGTGTAAGAAGAGATCTGGGTACGTAGTACTACACTGTGCTGGGTATTTACCCAGCCTCCAGCCATTTTTGTCTTGGGGACTTCCATGCCCACATAGGGTTTCTGTGAGATAGTTAGGTCTCATTGAACCCAGTCTCACCTGTAGCCCATGCGAACTCTGCACTCAGTCTAACCACATCTCATCTGCGAAAACTTTACCTTGTTTTATCTTTGTTTTGAAATTGATGGTTGCTATTTTTTCTAACACTGCCATTTTTACCAAGAGATTGGTGCATCCGCTCTGTAGCGCTCATAACTGCATAGAGCTTTACTGTCACTGAACTCAGCCATCTCCTTGTCAGAGTGACAAATCCTAGCAGCAGTACAAAACCTGGTTTATAGGTAAATATTCTCACAGTACTTCTCTGAAACTCTTCCAACTCTTTGGTACCCTTTTTGAAGTGAGAGCCTCAGCAGCACACAGTGTTCAATGTTCTCAATGTATGAGAGCATATTTACTGCCAGAGTGAGTTGGTAAGATCACATCTAAGGTTCAATTATCGAGCAGTTCTTCTCTTACCAGTTTTTAGTAACAACTGTATAGAGAATTGCTGCTGTTCTTCCAGTTTTGTGTTTTGCAAGCCTACCACTTTTCTTAACATTGCATGACAATGCTGCACTTGTTATAGAGATAAAAAAAGATGTGACTATCTGATATTTTTGCGACATCTAAAACCAGTTTAATGAACAAGTATGTTTTTTCTAGTACTTGTTTTTTTACTCATGAAAACTGATAGTGAAAATTGGGCACCTTAAATTACTTGTATTTTTTTTCTCCTTCAGAGGGTAGAACAACACATGAATATCCTTCTAGGAAAAGATACCGGAAGTAGGAAGAAGAAAAGCAAAATGTAATACCCTTATGGAAATATTGATTAAATGAAGTGAGAAAAGGGAGTTAAAAATCAGGAGTAGAGTAGGAGCATAGTTGTGTAGAGGTCTTCAAACAAGAATAAGACTGCAAAGAGTTGGTGATGGGATGTGATCAGGGTGCATCTGTACTATAGTGAGGAAAATAGGAAAGAAAAAACCTTACAAGAATTATTAGTTGTTGAGGTAAACACCATGGATTCACTCCTAGCAGGAAAAACATACTATATTATTAATACAAAACCAGAAAGCACTGAAAATAATATTCAACAGGAATATACAGCTCTTTCCTTTAAGTTCTTAACTTCAGAATTTTTAAATTCTGTTCAGTGCAAGATCAAAAGGTTTAATTTTGTTTTAGTGACTTGCTGGTTGCTTTTATATGATAATAACTTTTTGGTGTTTTAAGTTGTTGTACAGAAACTTTAGGATTAAGGCTTGGAATTACTCATAAATGTGGTTGAAGCGGAGTTTTGCAGATTACAGAAAATATACATTTTTCTTTCATAAAAGCAAGTTTAACTGACAGATCTGATTTGTATTTATAATTTACAAAGTATCAAAAGATTTTAATTTTAATTTTTCTTAGTTCTGGAGATTCTGATGATAGGTGGCATCTATGGTTTGTAATTGTTCTCTGGTAAAGCACATCTGGAGATTAATGTTTTTTCCAGATAGAAGCATATCAAGTACAAGAGTGAATCACAAAGAACTTTTATGGAAACTTTTCCAAAACAGCAAATGCTTTTGTTTCTTTCCACCTGTTTTGAAAACCTTAAAAAAAATAAGAGATATAGGTCTGGGAAGGAGAGATGAGAGAGGAAAACATTTCTGTGCTCATTTATCTGAACTTCTAATGTCTTTTTCTGTTGTAAATCCCGTGAAATTACTGAAGAAATAGAAACAACTCTTTTAAAGTTGAACATGTGGTATTAAACCAAAAGTGCCACTCAGATCTCAGGCAGCCTGGAGTCCAGGGAGCTGAGTGTTAAGCAATAAGCGTCCTTAAGAACAGGTTTGTAATAATGTTCCATCCTGTGAATGCTGGTGGACTATGATCAGCAGAATAAGATATGGGCTAAAGACTGGTGGACTAAAAAACTAATTGGTTTTCCTACTCTTCTTTTTGCTCTGCCTGTCTCATCTTGGATTTGTCTTCCTTGTGGCCAGTAAATGCTGCTGCCCCTTCTAAACCTCTTGTGTGACCCAGAGAAGGTCAAGCAAGAGCAAGGGATAGAGGTGAACTTGTCTTGCTGCCCCTTGGTAAGAGCAAGATGTGTTGTATCTCTGCTGAAATTTGCCAGAACAGGCCTGTCGTGCATTCAGCACTTCACACTGAATCATACAGAGTGACAAAGCTTCTGTAGGGTTAAAAGTGAGGCGCTGAGTCTGTGCCCTGCCTGCAGGGGTATGAAGACACACTGTGTCGGGATTTGCAATGGCAAAGCTTGGCAACGGCCAGCTCAGCCACCTGTCTCCATTTCTCCCTCCAGTCTGCAGATGAATATAATCTATGATTACCACTGGCCAGTGCTAGCAGTGGCAGAAGATGGAGGATGTCTGCCCAAGCCTTAGCTGTTCCAAATTGTAAGAGTGTGTTACCAGCAGTATGACACTGTCTTCACCATCGCTCTAATTGCGGTGTCTGGGAAGGAGCACACAAATCAAGTGGAATCTCTACTCTTGCCAGGCAAAGAACTTCAAGCAATGGGAGATGAAGGGTGACAAGGTGACAGTACTACGAAAAAAGACTTTCAGACCCAGGCTGTTGTAAAGAACGTCTCTGATTTCTGTGTTTTACCTGGTAAAGCTAAAGGCAGGTTAGCTAAATCTGTGCTCAAATAATGGGTGAAAGAATAAATGAAAAATATAGGAGTCTGAATTATTTTCTTCCTTCATAATACGGTGTAAGATAGGGGTGTGGTTACTTGTATTTCTTCAGTGGGACTTGCAGTCAGAGTGGTATTGCAGGTTAGTTTGAAGAAAGGGTAATGGGGACAAAAGGAAGAGGGAGAGCTTTTTCTCTAGCTTCATTTCACCCAAAACAATACTGTGAACACCCCTAACAGATCTACAATAAAGCCCAGATCTTTCACTTTAGATCTTGATGACCTTAGATTTACATATCTCGGTAATACGTTAAGGATGTAAGGAATTTGGATGATTGAATATAAATTAGAAAATATAAGAAGAAATAGGGGGTGTCATTTTAGAAGCTGTTTTAGTTGAAGCACATCTATACCTTTATTTGAGTTAGAAGTTCTGTTCTGCTCCTTACCCAATATTTTCAAAGGGGAGAGAAAACAGGTCAGGTCTTGATTTATAATGGTTGGAGTTTTGCAAGACCTGCAAATGCAAAGGAACCTGAAAGTGTTCTCTGCAGGCTGCTAGCTTGTACTGATATGTTAGACACAAAAGACAAGTGCATACAGAAGATATCTGTCTATTTCCTCGCACTTTGAAATCCTTGGATAACAGTTATTATATTTTCATTTCCAAAGATATCTTTTGGGGAGGAGGCTGAGAATAGGATAAGTAGTGATGATGAGCCTGAACTCTGGAGATAGAATCTGAATTACCATAATGTAAATTTAAAAGCAAATTTCTGCCATTTTGTAACTGAGACTATCAATAAAGCTCAGGTACTGCTTAATTTGCTAAGCCAGCATTGCTTCCAGGAAATGTTTGCATTCTTCATAAAAATGTGTGAATTTTATTCTGGTAAGAACTGGAATGTAGTTTTTAATGCTGTCTATTTTGCCAAACACCAAGTAATCCACAAAGTAATTATTGTAGAGTTTTCTAATCCGCAGTGGATAAATCCTGACCTTGTTGATACGTGTTTCCTGTGTGCTGTGTTCTCCGTCTGCTACTCTGGATGCAAATATGGACTGAGTGAATTTACTGAACCCACTCTTAGAATGCTGTTTAACAGAAAGGTTAACCCAACACCTCAATTCAACAAAATCTTTTTTTTTTTGTAGGTGAAATGGAAATTCCAGATTCAAATGACCCCTTAGGTCATGTGGATGGACTTGAGAGACCAATTCCAACACCTAAAGGTAAAATGAATTTTACTTTCATCACCCTACTTAAGTATAAACATTCCTCAGAAAGGACCAGCAAAATCCTTTTATGGTATATTCCCTATATTTGTCAATTAATACAAGTCTGTAAGGAAGACAACCTTGAGTGACTTAACACTTCTGATTCCAAGGAACAGCAAGGGATAGCAAGGTTAAGGACTCTATAAAAACTAATTTTGAAGCATGATGAGTCCCCTCACATGGAGGGGGGGTTAGGTGTTTGATCCAAACACAAGAGAGCTATTTTTACCTTCCTAGCATATTTTATTTCACATTGTTGCCGTGAAATTGATTTAATTTTGTACAGTGCCACACTTGGCATCTCTAGGTAAATGCTAAGTATTGGTATCTTTAGTTTAAGGCAATTAAATCTAGCCCATTACAACACAAGAATACTTACTTTTTAAGTAGCTCTGAGCATTAGTGCTTTGGTTTTTTAAACTGACTGTAGTGTCAGAATTTCTACTTATTTATTAGCTAGCATAAATTTTATGGTATTTTACCACTTAAAACTATAGATCCAAATGCTATTCTTGGATCTGAAGATGCACATATTTACTGCAAATTTTGCTTCCAATTGCAATTTGGTGCAACTTTCTAAAGCAGAACATCTTCAGTATTCTACATGAAGAACTGTATTTTCTCAATTGTAGTACTGAATTTTCTTTTTATGGATGCACTGCTGTAGTAATGCCAGCTCTTATGCTAGGGAAAAGTGTCCGATAGTCATGCCAGCTTCATTAATGAGCATGTGTTGAAGTCTACGGAGCTCTGTGGTGTTGGCCAAATGTTCTTGTAGTTTGTCTTTCAGAGGAACATAAATTTTGAGAGTACTTTGGAATATAGTCTCACTTCTCACAGATATCCAATATTATCTAATCCTTATTGCCTTCCTGAATACCAGTTAGATTTCTTACCCTGTACATATTAGGAAGTTTTTTACAGAATCTTCCTTTAATTTTTGTCCATAAGTCGGTAAAAAAATATGTGTTTCTGTTTGCATATATGTAACCACCCTGTCCTGATTGTCAGTGTGGGACTAAGTCCCTCCTGTTTGGAAAGAAGACCTAGTATACTCCATTTCTCAACTCTTTGCTGCTTTCTGAAGCTGCTGCAATATTTTGGAAGTTTAGAATTGGCCATCTATTATGGGAATAAATTTCAGTAATAGTCATTCCTGTCAGTAGCACTGTACACTACTAGTTCTTTTATTCACACTGAAGTACACACTACTTTTGATGAAAAAGGGCCATGTTTAATCTTTAACTGCATCTGATAGACTTGTTTGCCTGGCAAGTTGGTCCCACTTTTCTCTTTTGTTATGTCTGAGCTTTTAAGGCTATGGACATAAAAGAATTTTTGCTTCTTTTTCATGTGACAATGCTAGGTTAAATTCTTGCTGAGAAAGGAGCTCCAGTTATTTCCTTCTTTTGCAGAGCCACAGGCAATACCTGTCTGAGGAAGTAATTAATCACATCTCAAACATTTCTACATCATAAGAACTGTATATTTCCTTCAGAAAAAGAAAAAAAGGAAGAAAAAAAGAGGCCCATGTTCTTAAATGATTCACTGGTATAGAATCAGTTGTTAGTTTCTAGCATGTCTGGTTTTTGGAAATGGCCTCATTTTGCTCCCTGCTTTTTTTTAATGTGGGTACAAAATTCTGCATACAAGCAAAAATAATTGAAATGTTAGCCCATGTGTTTCTGTGTCATAGTAGTAAGGTATCAGGTTTTGTTACAAAAAAGCACTGGACAGTTCTACTTCAAAGTTTGGGCATACTGTTGAGACTGTTCCTTGAGCCCTTCCATCACATCAACCTTTTTCCTTCCTTAGGAAATCTGTAGTTATTCTGATTTGATTATAACCTCACATTTTAAAAATTTTTCGTATTTTAGAATAGACACCAAACAGGCATGGAGATAACCAGCTTTAATAATACTTAAATTAAAAGCCACTTTAGAAGTACCAAGCATATTAGTCTCTCTAGAAGAGACTAGAATCTCTTCTCTAGAATCTTCCAGAAGTCCTGAAAAATTATTCTGCCTCCAAAGACATAACTGGGTTAGCAAGGTATTATTAATAACATGCATTTTAAAAAACGTTGCAAGTCTCTTCCTAAAAGTGAAGCTAGCCTTCTGATAGTTGATGAGAAGGGACCATGGCTTGGCTAGGGCTTTGAGGAGAATTTATCTTCCCCTGTTTCCTTTAAATGAGCACCTGAATGACTAAAAAAGCACTGCCTCTGTTTCACTGAAAACCAGAGCAGAGCAGGGAGCATTTGCCGTAGAAGAACTTAGTTAGGTCTGCTTTGGAATAAAAATAAAACATTCCGGCACAATTCTCCTCTCAGTATAGTCTTTGCAAAGATGATAGTTTCCCCAATCTTAGTTTCAAGTCAGCCTCTCTTGGTGTCTTTCTCTTTTGCAGAAACACTCTAACATACTCTTACTGGGTCCTGAAAACCCACTGATTTCAGAGGAGAGGGCCATGTGCACATTGTGACAGTATTTCAAGGCGAATTCTGCTTCATTTCCGGCTTGGTGGTTGTTCATTCCTTGTTCCTAAGGACATTTCAAGAGCATATGAACCAAATCAGCTTATTTTACATGTTTCTGGATGGATTTTTGTACATTGAGATCAGCAAATAGGGTGAAGATGAGATGCAAATTGGATTAAATTAGGCTGTAAAGGTATCATTTCATCTGGAAATATTATGTGGCAGTATGTAACAGTGTAGTTTCCTTAAGTACTCGTGTGTATTTTGGGAGACCTGCCAACATCCCTTCCATTTCCTAACCTGGCTCCAATATACTGTAAATCACTCATCTTCATATTGTGATTAAGTAAAACAGAGGGTGAAGAACTGGGGAGAAGAACTGGGGAGACTGTTTTTTATTTCGGAAAAAGTTCTGTGCAAGAAATCATTGAGTCTTAGGCTTCAATTTACCCTCCTTACTAGGATGGTGTTTCTCAGTGTATTTGGAGTTCTGATTTACTTGTGGAAGGAGTCACTTTACTGGACTCCCACCACCTGCCAAGATGTTATGGTGTCATTCATGTCCCCTGAACTCATGTACTTACAGCAGTGTTGTTATGCACACCTCTAGAAAGACATTATTTGAATTTCAGCAGCTTTCACACTTTTTCTCCTATTACAGTCTTCAGTTCTTTTATAAGCCTAGAAAACTCTGTATCTCTTTTATATTCTTTATAGATTACCTGTCAATTTTGTGAACACTTTATGCTTAGTACTGTGTTCATAACACAGTAAATTTTGGAACAGTGGTGTCTTCCTCAGTTTTGCATAAGCTAAAGTATGCATCCTAGGTGAAAAATTATGTCTTATTGCAAGAAAATGTGACTTTGCTTCTAGTGGAAATATCATTAGTTTAATTACTCAAAATACCGTCCCAAAAACCTTTTGTATTGGATATAAGTTTATATAAGTCTTAAAATGCCATTATAGAAATTTGCCATTTGAAAGAGCCATGGTGAGAAAGATCATGCTCTTTTATTTATATCTGAAAACAGAAGATTCTTTGAAGACAAAAAAGAAAAAAGGTGGGAAGACATTAGAAAAAGGAAAAGCAAGATACCTTAGGGAAAAAAAAATCCCACTTCTCTTTTTACACAAACCATAATATACGTATTTTTGTAGGGGTTTTGAAATTTTTACTCCATGAATCTGAAAATGGTCTAAATTTATGTAGTTATGCAAAAAAAATAAGTATTTGCCCTTTTTTTAAAACAGCTCATTTTAAAATCTGAGTATCTCAAGCTGAGACTCTTGTAAACTGTGATGTGTTCTGTAATACTAAACTGATGGCTTTATGGGCTTTTTTGACTGTTGGATAAAGTTATTTAAATAAATATATATGTCTGATGGAGAAAAGTTTTCTAAAAAGGGGTAAAACATAAATGCAATTACTGCTACTTCGTCTGAAAAGACTATTTTATCTTCAGGTACCTAGCAATTTATGACTCAAATTTTCCTTTCTTTTTCTCAAAAACCAGATATTCAGTGTTTCTGTGCCTTGTGCAGGGCAGAAGGAAAGGTGAATCAACTTGGATAGGAGCCAAAATGGATGATTATGTCAGTGTCATTACCTCAGGAATACAGAAAGATGTGAATCTCACTGTAGTACCATAGATACTGACACTTCGTGTGTGAATTGGCAAATCGCTTACACTCCCCAAAATAAAGATGATGGTATCATCCCATCTCATGAGACTTCAATATTCATAAATTATGTGGAAGTTCTGAGATGAAAAGAGTTACAAATTTTTACTAAATACTAGTCACGGTTGTCACATTGAAGCTTGTTTTAAAATTATGAACGTGTAATTGTTTTTAAAATCACATAGGAAAAAAAGAGTAAAAGCAATAAGAAATGAGCAGAAACTAAAACTTGAATTGAAAACAATTACGCCAGAATTTACGTGATCTAAAGTAACTAAGGAGGTTTAAAATATTTTTTTAGAATGAACTTCAAAATCACAGCTAAGATCTTAAAATAACAAAAGCAGAGCAATCATTTTATATTGTGTTTGTGCCAAGAACAACACATATGGTTTGAGCCAATAACTTGGAACGCAAGTGCCAGAGTAATGTAAATAAAACTAAGTAATATAATATGCATGTGAGGTCTTAGTGATAGTGTCACCCTTTACATTTTTAGTTTAGTATCTATTCTCCTGCATATCTTGACAATGATTTGACACACACTGGAAAAGCTTATTTTTATATTCTTGCCAAAACATGAATAATAGACCTGTCATCTTAATGTTGATTTGCTGTGGGATTCTGTTTGATATATTTATATCAAATTTATTCCATTTAAAAAGATGAAGTACTGGCAACCTAACAAAGGTTTTTCAAAATATGAAAAGAGTTTTTCTGCAATTCACGTCAATCATTTCCCTAAGCTATGTTATTCATAGAGTACATAGAATATGATAGCATAACATAATACATAGATTAAATTGCATTGTCCTCTCATAGCTTCTTGACAGAACAGTTCTTAATCTGTTCAAACAAAATAAATACTAGTAGTGGTTGTAGACTATGTTAGAAACCATAATAAAAGAGAAATTTAATTTACAGCATTGTTGCCTACAGCAAATACAGAAATATCTACCAGATAGATTTTCCTTTTGAAATACTTAAACCATGCCAAAGACCACTGAAGGCAAAGGAAGCATATTCCTTCATTTCAATGACCTTTGGAAACAAGCCAGAGTATAAAACCCAGTATATAACAATATTATTTTCTCAATACATGAAATTTCTGGACACTATGCTTGTATTTTTAAAAAATTCTATTTGTTATCCATCTCCCAAATAAAATATAATTCTTTATAACATGACATTTACAACAGGACATTTACAAGTTTGGCAATATGTAACAAGCACCAAGTATATGGAGAATATTTATTCTCTGTTTCAAAATTATGTTACTATTAAAAAAGATTAACAATTCTGTTCCAGATTTAAAGAATTCTACTTGACTAGTACTTAACACAAAATATAGGACATAAGTTAAACACAAATTCTGGCATCTTCACATTTCATTTTCCTTCATATCTGTCCAAATCAAGATTTACTAAGACAGAAGGAGAACTACACTGGAAAAAAAATTGCTTTACACATTGTTGAGGTCCTAATTTATCCTGGGAAAATTTGTTTTTTCCCCAAATCATTGCCTCAAACTGGCATCTACACTGTGTTTGCGGTGTGACGTACATTACAAAAAAAGTAACTGCTGATTATCACCACAGAAATTAAATAAAGAAAGCATTCTTTAGAACATGGTTGGTTACATTTTCCACTTTGTTTGAAAGAATTGCAGTTATGGGTTATCTAAAGTGGACACCAAATAACAGAGCAGCTCAACAAATGGCTGCCTGCTCTGTCATGCAAGTACTTCAGAATCAGTGAGTATACAAACATCACTCCTCAAAGAGGAAATGAAACCAGCAAATAGAGAGTGTGGAGTTCAGAGGGGACAGAGGCAGGGGATAGGCTGTGAGCTGCCCTACTGCTCTTAGGATGCTCTGCAGAACTTTGGAAAACACAAATGCTTCAAAGTTCAAAGGTTAAAATATTTATTACTTGGTTGTAATAAGAAGGTAATATAAAACACTGCAGAAAATACCTGTAAAATTGGCAGGAATAATGATGAACTGAAGCCAAATTCTGACCTGCAGGAAATAGATGCAGTTACCCTGACTTCAGGGGAAGTCTATCTAATTGCACTGGGTCTGATTTAATCCATAAATCTTTGGCACTGTTTTTCATGGTAATAGTTTTGTTCTAATATGGATTAGATTCATAGATTCATATGAAATATTCTGGATGGCTTAAAAGATATGGATCTAATTACCTCCTGCAATAGGTCTGTTTTAATTAGTAAAACAGGAAGTTCTAACATGGCTTTAATCCTGAGTTAATAAGTCCTAATAAGTAAATTTACTAACTGTTTTCATCCAAATGTCTTTGAATGCAATATCCATGACTATCCCAAAAAGAAGGAGCTGGACTCTACCCAGCTGGTTTTAAATCAGAAAAAGTGAAATAGTGATAAGGGTTTGAGGAAGTTACAAGCTGACCAATGGCACAAGAAAAATATAGACCTCTCAGGTACTTGCATGTGAAGAGCAAAAAGTGTAGTAAAGAGCCAGACACACCACAATTCCTGTCTGTCATCTTACAGCACTTGAATTTGTTATAAAAAGGAACAACTTCTCGTTTTAATTAAAGAAAAAGATATGTTTTATTAACATAAAGTAATTAAAGGAACAATTAAAATCCATTTTATAAAAGAAAAATAAGGAAAGCCCGGGAACCAGGGATTAGAGAATCTTTTTAGCCAGTACGGCTTGAGCCCAGTGCAGGGATCAGCAACGTGGTGATTTGTCTCAGCTAATCTGAGGCAAATTTTCAATTAACTGTGGCTCTGAAAGAGCTACGACCCACTCGCCACCACACTGGGCTTGCACTCTGCTAGCCAAGGCAAAAAGGCGGTTCCTCAGCCCCTGTGCTCAAATTTATACCCTCCTTGACTCCTCCTTGGTCCGCCCCCATAGAGGGTGCTGATTGGCCTCTCTCCCTATGAGGTCAGTCTTTCCCCACCAATGGCTCGTTGTCAATCCAAGGGTGATGTCACATGTTTCAAAAGGCGGGAAAGATCCTCATTAAAATTCCTTGTTTCCATGGTGCCAAGCTGCAGGCTGTCAGTTACTAAAAATAGGCTCATGGGTGCAGGGGTGAGGGGTTTTACCTTTACAAGCAGGACATTTCTGGGGAATTGATTCAAACAGGGACAAATGATTTCTTAATAAAAAATACAACTTACCCAACTCAAAATTAAACTTTCATAGAGAAAATGTCCAGGAAACAATGGTACACTTGAAATATAGTTTCCTTTAACTTTAGAAAACTCTTAAACACTCAAATAATACATAACATTCAACCTCGAATCAAACCTTTTACAATTAACACAATTTTGGGTCAAACAACATATTTTTATCTCTACTAATGCTGTCGTGGAACTGGGAAACCTTTATTAACATAAGACAAATATGGAACCTTTTGATTAATAAGTACTTCTAATTAATAACTTCATTTAACACATTAATTAACTTTAACTTGGTCACTTTAGGATCCCATAGGCAAAAGCCAATTCTTAATTTTTATTCTTGACGAATTAGCCCCACCTCTTAGACAGATCTCCTCTGCTTCTTTCACTTCTTGGGTATCGGAAGCATCTGTGAGACAAATGGATGTACCTCTGTGCTGGTTCCATGCTGGAAGGGGCCCAACTTCCTCTCAGAAAAGGTCTTAAACATTCTATTTTGCCTCCCTTGTATGAGCACATACATCCTGTCCCCAAAACTGCTGAATCACAGACCCATAGAGCTACAGACCATTATAGCCTGGGAGACACCTCAGAAGATCATCCAATCCAATGTTTTTGGGGAAAGAAAGCCTAGACAAAATGATCTAGTACTCTGTCCAATCACATCTTGAAAACCTCCAGTGATGAAGACACCACCACATCTCTAGGCAGTTCGTTTTTCCAGTGATTGATTGTTCCCACTGCAAAAAATGTCTTTATTCTATTGAAATGAAACCTTTGCTGCCTACTTTCACTAACTGCCCTTTCTCTTCTCCATGTAGCTCCTTGTGATGAGTGTCTCCATTCTCTTTGTGGGTGCCTTTTAGGTACTGAAAAGCTGTGATGATGCCCCTCCTGACCGTTCTCTTCTCCAGGGAGAAGAGACTTAACTACTTCAAGTCTTTCCTCACAGGGGACACTGGTAGCCCTCTTTCGGACGCTCTCTTGTCTTTCTGTGTTATTTTTGAATTTTGGGCACCTGAACAGGACATAATACTCCAGGTGTGGCCTGATAGGCACTGAGTAGATTGGGATTATGGTATCTCTGTCACTACTAGGTAATGCCCCTATGGATGCAGCCCAGTATCTCAGAGGTGCTGATGAGAAAAAACTACATGCAGACTATGAAAAAGTGGTGAAATAGGTCTCTAAATAACAAGCTAAGAGTGAAATAGCTGTAGAAAATCCTTTTCTAACTTGTGGTAGGACTGGTCATGCTTTCTTCGATGCTGCTAGAAATGCTTATGTATGTAAAATACTGGCTTAAATAGAAGTTCTAATCAATGGCATCAATTTCCTATAGCAAGAAGGTAATTTATTGGTTTTCTGTTCCCTGACAGAACGTCATCATAGTATTTCTATTTTTTCAACTATGAAATGTAACAGGAAACCATAACAAATGACACTGTTGTGGTGTGACATTGCTGAAAGCATTAATATAGTTTTTCTCCCTTTTATATAAGTTTTTCAAAAATAAATATTGTTGTGTTCTGTAAAAATGTTTTGTTCTGCTAAAGATTTTCAATTAAAAATAGGGAAAACTAATATAAAATTGCATAATCAATAATTTATTCTTTTATGACAAGAAAGGATAAAATAATTTTCCTGTAAGTTTTCAATATTATGTGGCGATTTTATATACTTGGATTTATTTAGTTTTCTATTTAGTGGCAAGCCAAATTCACACTTGCCTACATTGTATTTTCATATTATTCATTAAAACAGGATTTATTTTGACAGGCCAGTGGTAGAGAACAATGTAATTAATACACAGGAAAATCCAGTTTTCCAGCAAAATCTGGCTCTGCACATTTATTATATTTCAATGTTTCTACTGCTCCCTTTTCCAGTGCTATACTTAACCATTACAGAGGAACTGATTTTCATGGTCCTGTCAAATATAAATCAAAGCAGAGCATCAATTTTCTTAAGGTATTTCAGCAATTAGACTGTCAGCGTAGACCATTTCTTTACCGGTGTTAGATTCCAGCATGGTAATATGCTATTTCTTAATTAAACAATTGCAAAATCATCTGGCTGATAGGAAATGTCCACATGTGGGCGTCCATCAAAGTTATTTGATATTTGGGTCCAGCTGCCATAAAAATATAATGTAATTTGAATTCCTGGTGCTTTATGTCTAGATGGTCTAAATTCACTGAAACAAACAAAATATGAGCATGACAGCTAGATACTTTTCTTACCTGTTTTGTAAAGTAATGTAACAACATCATTGTTTCAGCGAAATTACATGTTGTCAAGCTTTCAGTTTGTGATGTGTATCAGTTGCAGTACTCCTAACACCAAATTAAATTTATAAATAATAGCATACAAAAGATTTGATTGTCAGGTTTTGACAGTGTTCTTCCATCAATTCCTTCTTTTTTTGTCATCCCTAGAGATCACCAATACAGTCTTCTTGACAAGCCCTTTGCTTTCAATAAACACTAACTAGGGCTTGTAGTTTTCTCTTACAAAATAACTACAAAATGTTATTATGCAATATCCGTACAGACCTTTCCTTGACCACATTTTTTGACTTCAAGTAAAATATGGCAGTCTATAATCAGCTTAAAGGTCCTCTCTGTATCACAGGTTACTTCTGCAATTGAGACATTAATTCTTTATATTTAATGTGATACATATCATCTTTATTACAAGATAAGCCTGCCCAAATCAAACTAATTTTAAGATTTTTTTGATTAACTGACAAGTCAAATTAATATCTAAAAGTTACTTTTCCAGTTGTAGTTCTTTTTGAGACAAATCTGTAATCGTGTAAGAAAATTATGTGGTAAAAGTACAATGATATTCCAAAATGGTTACAACTGGGATTATTCTTTTATTAAACAAGGATGTATTTTGCTGTTAGAACAGAACAGCATCCAAGGTATGTTAGGATGTTAGTATTTCAGTGTGTCAGATGTAGAAAAAGTCACTACTGCTTCAAAATAGGCAGTAATGGTATCAGTTCATTATTGACTTTCTAATCTGCACACCTACCTGCACACAAACATGAAGTCAGCAATGATGGAGTGTGATGCTATGGTGTTCTTAGGACAGCAAACTGCATTTTTTTGAGTATTTTTTGAGTGCTTGAAAGAAAATTGAAAATGTTTCTCTTAGAAAGGTGTCTTTTACCACAACCCAAGTAAAGTTTGATCTTTTACAACCTTTTGTCCACTTAGGTTACTTCCTGACCTTCTTGGAACCAGTAAACAATATCACTGTAGTCCAAGGACAAACAGCAATCCTCCACTGCAAGGTAGCAGGAAATCCATCTCCGAATGTCAAATGGCTAAAAAATGATGCTCCAGTGGTTCAGGAGCCAAGACGGATCATCATCAGAAAAACAGATTATGGTTCACGTCTGAGAATCCAGGATCTGGATACCACAGACACAGGATACTACCAGTGCGTGGCTTCAAATGGGATGAAGACAATAACTGCAACGGGAGTTTTGTTTGTCAGGCTTGGTGAGTTCCTGGCTTTTATAACTACTCAGGCTGCTTTATAGACTAGGTATTAGTTTTAACTATAGTATAATGAGAAATGAATTTAATGTTTTAAGAAAAATTCTCAACACAAAAGAAAATAAAGTCAGTGCCTGGGGCCTCTCTCCCAGCACAGAACTTCTCAGTTGAACTTGATATCCCTTTACTGGTAATAAAAGAAAGTAAATACAGATGTAGAGGTCTGTAAATACACAGTGAAGAAAAAAAATTAAAGAAGTGCCAGTATAAGTACAAAAAGGTAGTATTTCATTGCCTGGAGTTTTCACTCTCCTGCTGAACTCAGTCTGTGAAAAAACTAAAAACTGAGGAGAAGAATGAGAAGCAGTTTTCTGTGTGATATTCATAGTTCTGGGCCCATCCTTGTGATTATCGGTTCTGTACTGCTGCGTGAAGCCTGGCCTCAAATTCTGTCCTTTGACACGTGAAGGTACACCACACCTTTCAAGAAGTGCTTATATTGCATTTTTGAGACTTAATAATCCAATCTGGAAGCCAGCCTTTTATTTAGTTCGCCTCCAGAGCAATGGGAGAAAAAATTCTAGATGCATTTTTCTAAGATTTTTTCTAACTTTGTAATGTAAATAATTAATTCCACAGTGTAGTTTGTAGTGATTGGGTATTGAAGTGAAGTGCTGGGTATTGAACCGTCTTCCTGCTGTGACAAAAGTTGAACATCCCCTTTCCACATCATAAATTCTGATAGTAAGGCTCAGGTGGGGCTTATTAAAAGGTAAGTGATGTCTCTAGATAACACCTTGTCTAACTGCCTGTGTTTTTGTGGTGGAAGATATTTTACAAACAAAACTATGTCAATTCAAGTTGCTGCTGGATAGACAGTAGATTAATGTGATTTTTTATTTGTGACTTTGAAAATAACAATATATAATTATGTTCAGGAATGCAGAGGGTTTTGTTTGAATCTTGAGACAAACCTTCCTTAAAGAGACAATTTCCTTTAGATTGCTATTTACTTTTTTTATGATGTTGTCCTTGAGCTAAACTTGTCTGCAATACTTGTTTGTTTTATGTTTGCAGGTCCAACAAACAGCCCAAATCACAATCTTCAGTAAGTACTCTTTGGAAAATTACTTAATGTACTCTGACTACTTTTTTTCTGTCAGAATTTAGTTCATAAACTCAATAAACACTGCCTGCAGCCACAGTGTTCTGGCTAAAAATATCTAATTTGATCAGAATTCACAGAATGGATGCAGCTTTTTCAGACAGAGGTAGCATTGTGTCACACTGGGTTTTGATTTGATTGACTGTTCTTGAGAAAATTCTGCTTGCTTATTTCATATTTTGAACAAGCAAATTACCACAAAGTCACGTTGGAACCATAATTGTTCATAGGGCAAGTATGGGCTGGAAGAATGGTTAAAAATGAGTGGGTGAAATGCTTAGGTTGCTGTGGTTGTAAATTTACCCATGTTATATTATTGTAACTTGAAAAGTCAGGTAAAACAAGACTAGAATCCTGTTGTTGAGTAGCTAGGCAAAACCTCTGTTTGGTAGTCTCATTTTGACTTGAGTGGTGATTTGGTGATTTCTGTTAGATGCCTGGGCTCACTTGCTGATTCAATCCTAAGGATGAAAAGAGAATCACAGAATGGTCTGGATTGGAAAGGACCATAAAAATCCCTCAGTTTCAACCCCCCTACCGTGAGCAAGGGCACCTTCCACTATTTCAGGTTGTTCAAAGTCCCACCCAGCCTGGCCTTGAACACTTCCAGGGGTGAAGTGTCCATAGCTTCTCAGGGCAACCTGTTCCAGCTCTTCACCACCCTCTGAGTAAAGAATTTCTTTTTAACATCTAA
The DNA here is from genome assembly GCA_013399875.1 of Gymnorhina tibicen. NCBI lineage: Eukaryota > Metazoa > Chordata > Aves > Passeriformes > Artamidae > Gymnorhina > Gymnorhina tibicen. The sequence continues at coordinate 149,170 of VXAZ01004719.1, forward strand.
TTGAAACCTGCCCTTTTCCAGTTTAAAGCCTTGCCCCTAGTCCTGCACTATCTACCAGTATAAAAAGTGCCCCTCCTTCCTTTTTATGAGAACCCTTTAAGGCTACAGTGGATCTCCCCAAAGCCTTCTCTTCCTCTGGCTTAACAACCTCACCTCTCTCAGGAGAGGTGCTCCAGCCTTCTGATCATCTTCATGGCGTCTTCTGGACCCACTCTAAGAGGTCTACACCTTTCTTGTGCTGAGCACCCCAGAGCTGCACCCAGGACTAGAAGTGGAATCTCATGAGGGCCATATAGAGTGGTAGAATCCCCTCCTTTGCCCTGCTGGACATGCTGCTTTGGATGCAGTCCAGGATACAATTGTCCTGGGCCAAGAGCTCACACTGCTGGGTCATGTCCAGCTTTTCATCCACAAGAACCCCCAAGTCCTTCTTCAAAGGGCTGTTCTCAATTACTTGAACTCCCAGTCTGTGTTCATGTCTGGGATTTCTCCAACCCTGCTGCAGCACTTGGCACTTGGATTTGTAGAACTTCATGAGGTTCTTGTGGACCCATTTCTCAAGTTTGTCCAGG
>VXAZ01004726.1:0-59380 GCA_013399875.1 Gymnorhina tibicen
AAAAAAAAAAAGGAAAAACCCAATTCAAAACGTGGATGATGCCAAAAAGCAAGTGAAATATAAATTGGAAGCTTTGTGGCTATCTCTCTTGGAATAACCACGTTAGAAAAAAGCACTGTTTGGAGTTCAAATGTGGTATGCAGATGATAAGCTTAATAGGTATCTGTAAGTACCATTAGGTAATTTTACAGCTTGTCCCTGGCCAGCAAGGGGAAATGGGCCATTAAAGGTGCAGTACTAAGAAAGAACCATCTGCCAAAGCCTGCAGAGGCTGGTTGGTTGAATTAGTGGCTGGGGTCTGCAGCTGAGAGGCCTCACACTCATTTCTCTGTCTATCTCAGTCAACAGGAATTAACAATAGGAAGTTTAAAAAAGAAAGCAGTGTCCATTTCTCTCTGCAAAGAGTTTTGGAAGTTCCCCAGGAAGACAAACTACTTGCCTTTTTGGGATCATATTCTGACAAATAGGTTGTTAGTCAAAACTTTAGTCACTGGGTAACAGAATCGGTGGTGGAAGATAATAGCTTTAAATGCCTATCTGAATAAATCTAGACCAGATGAATATATACATTATAGAGGAGAATGCTGGGAACACATAGCAGCTAAGAAGAGAGAAAATATAAACAAAAGAAAGATACTATTTGTTTTATTCAAGAAGACGATATTATGAAGAAAAAGAAAAGCAAAAATAATCTGAAACTAGTAAGTCTGATTGTCAATATTCTCGTTTTTGTAGTCAGCTACACTACGGTGAAGGCAATTTTCATTTTTAAATAATTTAAAATTTATCTGTGATTTGATTCATAATCTGTATGTCCATCCTAGCTTTTTCTCTTTGCCTACAAGACATATCATCCAAATGTATTTTCTGAACAAGTAAGTGTGTATAAGTAGCTACACTCTAAGAGGTTTTACAGAAATGGATTTTGCTTGCCACAACTTCTTTTATCCCTCCCCAGAGCCACCCGCCTGTGTCTCCCAGCAGCTGTCAGCTACGCTGCCTCGAGGGGTTTTGGAAGAAGGGGGTTGACATCCACCAGATACAGCAGAGAACATTTTGGCAGGGTCAGAAACAGGGTTACACCACAAAATGCCATTTAAAATGTAGTTACATGTACATCAGAAATTGTAACACTTGTTCTAAGTGACCACATAATAAACATTGATGGAATGGTTATTGGACTGCAATGAAGGGATGTGGGCTTTTAAGGAAGGAGAGGCAGGCACAGTGATGTGGGGAGTGACCTGCTGCATGAGAGCATTTGAAATGCAAACAGCTCTGCCTTGGGTCAGGACAGGAGTCAATGAAGAGCTTCTGCATCAAGATTAGTGGGCAGACCAACATGGGCACTGTTATGACGGGAACGTGCTACAGCTTGCCTGCTCAGGAAAAAGTAGATAATGCCTTCAGCAAACAAGCAGAAGCTTAAGAGTCACAACCTCTGGTCCTCAAAGGGAGCCTTAACCCCGTTAAGATCTCTTGGAAGGACAGTCCAGCAGGACTCAAGTAATCTAGAGTTGCATTGCAATCTTCTTGAGTGCATTGCAACCTACTGGAACACAGAGTGCAGGAGTCAAGAAGGAAAGGTCTCAGCCAAGTCTGATACTTAAAGAAGATGGAAGAACTGTTGGGAAACAAAAAAGTTAGGGGCTGCCCTGGCTGCAGTAACTATAAAGTGGTGGAGGGCAGATCCTAAAAGGAGATAGGAAGGCAAAAATCAAGACCACAGCCTTGGATTACACAAAAGCCATTTCCATCTCTTTGGGGCTCTGCTTGGAAGAATGCCATGGGATAAAATCCTGCGGAGAAGAAGGTTCCAGTAGGGCTAGCTGATATGCAAGGATTACCTCCTGGAGTTCAAGAAAGGTCTGTCCAGACAAGTGTGAAATCAAGCAGGAAAATCTTCCAAGAGGCCTGCATGGATGTGCAATGAGCACATTGCTCCTAACAGGAGCTGAACCTTGGAAGGTATGTGAACAGCAACAATAAAGGATTTTACAAGTATACAAGCAGCAAAAGAAAAACAAAGGCAAATATGGGTCTGCTGCTGAATGGAGCACAGGAACTGGTGACAAATGACACAGAAAAGTCAGAGCCCTCCTAGGCTCAGTCTTTACTAATAAGATTGGCCTTTAGAAATCCAAGGCCTCTAAGACCAGAGGGAAAGTATGGAAAAAAGAATTACCCTCAGTGGTGGAGAACTGACTTAGGGGAAGGGTAAGCATATTTGACATGCATAAATTCATGGGGCCTGAAGGGATGTGCCCAAAAGTGCTGATGGAACTGTTACTGCAAGGCCACTCTTGATCACCTTGGAAAGGTCATGGTGATAGAGGGATGTTCCTAGAAACAGGGAGAAAGCAAAGATCACTTCTGTCTTCAAGAAGGGTGAGTTGGAAAGGTGGGGAACTCCAGGACACACAGCCTCACCTCAGTCTCTGGGAAGCTGTTGGGAGAAAATCTTCCTGAAACACATTTTCAAATACATGAAGGACAAGAAGTTTATTGAGAGTAGTCAGCATGTATTTATGAGGGGAAAACACACTTGTCCAACCTGATGGCTTTTACACTGAGGTCACTAGCTAGGCAGATAAAATGGAGAGAGCAGCTGATGTTCTTTAACTTGACTCCAGTGAAGTCATTGTATCTCTGCCATCACAGACAAACTGACAAAATGCGGGGTTAGAAAAGTGGACAATGACATGAATTAAAAATGGGCTGAGCTGCTGGGACCAAAGAGTTACTACCAGTGGCTTGAAATCCAGTTGGAGGTAAGTCAGTACCTGTGTACCTCAAGGCTCAACACTGGGGCCAGTAGAGTTTAACCTTTCCACCAGTGACCTAGGATACTGGGTCAGAGTACCCTCAGGAAATTTGCAGATGATACAAACCTGGGAGGAGTGACTGATAGATCATATGGGTGCAGTGCTGTTCAGAGGGACCTAAATAGGTCGGAAAAGTAGGCAGAGAGAAATCTCATTAAGTTCAGCACAGGTAAATGCACAGTATTGCTCCTGGCGAGGAACAACTAAGGCACAAGTACGTTCTGGCAGCTGAGTGGATGGAAAGCAGTTTTGCTCAGGAGGACATTTGGGTTCTGGCAGACCAAGATGACCACAGGTGAACAGTATGCTCTCAGGGTGAAAAAGGCCAACAGCATCCTCAGCTGCATTAAGAAAAGCACAGGCAACAGGTCAAAGGAGGTGATCCTTCCCTCTACTCAGCCCTGGTGAGGCTGCACCTGAATGCTCGATCCAGTTCCGGGCTCCTCAGTAGAAGAAAGGCATGGATTTAACTGAACTGTGTCAAGTGCAGGGCCCCAAAGATAATGGATGAAGGGATTAGAACATCTCTCATATGTAGAGAAGCTCAGAGGCAGGACTCTTCACTTTGGAAATAGAAGACCCAGGGGATCTTATTTTATGTGTGTGAATACCTGATGAGAGGAAATGAAGATGAGGGGGCAGATTCTTCTCCATAGACCAGCTTGCAGGACAAGAGGCAACCGGCACAAATTAAGACATGAAACGCTACCTGGCCACAACAAAACAATTTTTTGCTCTGAAGGTGGTCAAGGGCTGCAACAGGTTACCCAGAAAGATTGTGGAGTCTCCATCCATGGACTGGACAACCTGCTCTACATGGCCCTGCTTTGAGCAGGGAGGTTGGACCAGATGATCTCAAGAGGTCTTTTCCAGCCTAAATTATTCTGTGACTCTCTAATTTTGTCCAGTACAGCTCCAAATGCGAGGATCAGTGCCAGAGAGCTCACTGTCTTACCATGCTGCACTTGCAGCCTTTAAGGAGCATGTTTACACCAGAGCTGGTAGGGTGTGATTTAAACATGATCACTTTAGGAGGTGAGGAGGCCTGTTCCCATCAACGAGCCTGGAGTTATACTGTACAACTCCCATCTGGAGTGGTACAGCTATAGGAGTACATTGACGAAGTAACTTAAGTACCAGACCTAGGCCAAACACTACAGATTACAGATATCTTGACAGGTTCGCAGAGCAATTCCTTCCCCAACAGCAAGAGAGGAATGCACACACACTTGCCGTTCCATCCAACAGCACAGCCTAGAGACTGGAAACAGAGTACATGCTCAGCCAGGTACCCTGGTGAAGGCAGAATATGACTTTGACACTGGACAGTTTGCTGGAAGACTGAAAGCTAGTTATCACTGGAAACGCTTGTTTGTTGCTAGTTATCACTGGAAATAGCTGTCTTGTAGTCTGGGGCCAGAAATTTAACAGGTTTACATTATTACAATATGTAACATGTAGTAAGACTGAAAAAGACTTGTTCAGTTAAAAAATGTAATATTCCAAAAGTCAAACTATTAAAAGAAATGGGGACTTTGAATTCTCTAAAGGGACAGTATTATAATAAGACCTTTAAATCTATTTGTGGTCTCCGTAGCTATATATACCCATGATGCTGAAAGGCGGTACAGTTCATTAGTTGTTGCTATTTCCAGTGAGCTTTTATGGATTTAACTGCAGGATAAAGCAAGAGTTGAAATAGCTTTCAAAGGTGGCTCTAATTTTTTTTCCCATGATCTCTGCAGCTGCCTGACACAGAACTTTTTGTCAAAGCAGAAATCCAGTTTTGTTGTCCCATGCTACACATCCCATAAACAGGGTTTGGTGCACTTCAGTAGTACTGGTGTATGTCTGAGAATCCCACCTGTTCAAGAAATTTTCTGTGACCTTTAGGACAGTTTTGGCTAAGCAGTGAATACAAACCACAGCTGTGAAAAGAACTGTTTGGGTTTTTTCATCCATTTCTTTGTTTTGGCCTGTACACTCTGAAATACTTCCAATGACAGAAATCATTAGTTTAATGCTCCCAGTTATGCCATAGAGAATCAGCCTGTCTCAGAAAAGTTTTATAAAAGATTCAGATTTTAGATCCAAAAATCTCACTGGAAGTCAATGACATTTACAGCCTGTCTCTGTTTGCCCTATATATATGAAACCCAGCCTGATGATAAAAAATGTCAGGGGAAATTGTACTACCAACAAAACAGGATCCTGATACAACAAATCTAGCTTGTTAATTAGCCCTATAAAAACATACATACAGAAAAGCCTGCTCAAAAAAATCAAGGAAGGTCCTGTTGTCACCAGCATTCACTTTGAGAATTAAAAGATTTTTAAAGTTTATTTAAAGACGAATTGTTAAGACATATTGTAAATGGAATGAAAAGAAGTTTTGTGTGCTTTAACAGCTGAGGCCTTATAATAAGAGACATAGTAGGGTAAGCTTGGGCAATGACAGGAGAGATTAACAAGGAAAACCTTCATTTTAGCTAAAGCTATATTCCATGTGATAATTTTTTCATCTTGAATATACACATCATTGCTTGTCCTTCTATAAAACTTTTCAGCTCACATGCAAGCAGCTTTAGAAAGACATCCTCAGTGTCCTGCAACCCAATTATCTGTGGGAGGCACAAACTATGCAAAACTAAAACTTTGCCATGATGCTGGCGGCAAATCTCTACGTGAGTGAATAACCCTAGCTTCGCTGAGCCAACAAGCTTCAGTTGTGATTGGGTTTTTTCCTTTTTTTCTCTTTTTCTGCTGTTGGTTTCTCAGAAGACAATTATATGATTGTACCTCTTTTTTTTTTTTTTTAAATTTCTTGACACCTTTTGCCATGCCTTGGGACACTTATAAATGTCTGCGATCTTTGTGGCAAAAATATTTCTTGTTAGTTAACTGATACTCAACCAGCTCCAGTTACAACACAACCTGAATACTAAATTTAGCCCTCTTTTTTACTCAAAAATTTTGGGTCTGGATGTGGCTGCTACTGTGACATATGCCTGTCCAAAGACGGCATATTATATAGATATTTATATATCTATATAATAGATATATTTATTTAAAGAATACTTTATTTATAAAGTATTTTTACATTAGTATTTTTTACTAATTATAATTTTATACTATTTTATACTATTTATACAATAGTATTTTTTATACAATTTATAAAGTATTTAAAGAAATTGCAAGTGTAAATTAAAAAAAGAAGAGGGTAAGAGGGTATAAAATCTTAGATCTCTTGCTTTCACTTTAAAGGAGAAGAGAAGGATTCATCTTCAGTCCAAACTTCCAATGCTCTTTTCTTTGCCAGGAAAATTTATGGGCAGAAATTCTCAATGCAGCCCAAACCAGTAGAAAATTGAAATGCAAGTACAGGGAGTCACCATGAAGATAAAACAGTAAGATTGTCATTTGTGAGATTTTTATTCTTACCAGAATCTCCCAGGTCAGAGAATATTCTGACTCCTCAGAGACAATCTCTATCATGTGGATTGCTGGAAACTGGAAAATAGCATCTTTCCCTTTTCTTACATTCTTCTCCAATGAACATCCCCTGTTTGGCTGAATGGACCCTTGCTTTGACCTTTACAGCCTTAATCCTGCAGATTTAAAAGCCAGGGATCTGGAACTAAACATTCAAGGAAGTGTAATCCTGTAGGTCCTGAGTAAACAAATAGCGAGGCAAAATCTTTCTGCTTGATCTACAATTTTAATTCCCCCAGAAACTTCATCAAGCATTCTCCTGGAGGGCTAGAAATGCATGGGATTGGGAGTCTTTCTAAAACCTTTCAGTTTTCATTCTCTTTACTCTAAATGCATAAACAGACCTAGAAGTTTAGGAACAGATCAAGAGTACACTTGGAATCACTGACATTACCATGTGTTTTTGACCTGTTTCTGGATCCATAAAGAAACCGTTGTGCAATTCAAGAAAAATAATTTTTACTCAGAGTTTCCCACCTGAACTGCTACTTATACAGTAGGTAGACTACTTTGAGTACCCGAGATCTGGTCTTCAATTTGACAAGTGAAATAGTAACATTTACCATGCCTTATAGGGCTCTTGAACTACATCTCATTAAAAAAACCCAAACAAAACCAAGCCCTAAAAATCCAAAAGAAAGCCAGTCATGGTATGCAACTAATTTAAAGCATATAAAATCTAAACAGATGTATTGTTATAATGCCTAAATATTCACTGGCACTTTTCTAAGAGATATGATGTCATCCAGCATGTGGTTTGGACATGTTTCTGCTGCTGAGTACTATAGCCAGCTTTAGGGATTTGTCTATTACAGGACTGGGTTCTTTCTTTCACCATGCTTATGTTGACAGTATACATTTATTGGTAAACTATAATGTTTCTCAGTTCACCTCAACATCAGCTTTTTAAAAGAAAAGATCCTTCTTTCCATATCCAGATGAGAGGTTAGTCTTTCAAAGACATGCTGTTCATTTTCCTCCCTTTTCCCTTCCAACTATTAATTGACTTTGATATTCCCTTCTTGATTATCTCTGATTCCTGCTGATTTCTCAGCAACCATCTTTTTGTTTATAAATGAGTCAAAGTGTCACTGATTCACATTATGAGAAGGAAATACAAGTTTCCACTGTATATTTTCAAGCATATGAAATGGCACTGCCTCCCTGAAATTCCTAGACATGATTCACTGTGAGATGGAAAGAAACAAAAAATCCCCTGTGTCAGCACTGTTGGTAAAGACTGTTTCACTGTTGCTCAGATGCTCTGAGCATTTGTCGGGTCTTTTCTAATCTTTGAGTTTCTTGCAAGTGGTTTTTTCTGCTGAGTCATACAAAACAGTCACTGAACAGGTATCATACAGACCCCCTATTCCAAGGATTCTAAGCATGACTCAGAGGATTTTCCAAGTGAAGCAAACTTTGGAGAGGGAGACACATGAAACACTACAGACATCTGTGTTCCTAGGATATCCATTTGCACATGGAGGAATCAATTGCTGTGGTAAATCATCTACTAGACAGCATCTTGTGTCAGTCTTCAGGGAAAAGGGGACAATTTAGGCCTGAGCTTTTGTGGTTTTTCTCTACTTGGAAACAATTCTTTTAGGTTACATGTGTAATCGAAAAATTGTGTAATGACTTGGGGTTTCATATAAACAGTGTCAGGGACTGAAAATTATATTTCCACAGTCAATAAGATGCACATGTAGGTTTATGGCACTATAACTGCACAATTTGTACTATAACGGTTGTTTATCCCTGCGACACAGAGCTGACAACTCAGCCCAAGAATGACTGTCAGGTTGCAGAGCCTTTCTTCGGGGAGCCTGTCCTTAATATGAGTTACAGCATAACAACAGTTGCCTGGCATCTCTGAGTCACTGCTTAGGCACACAGAGCCTACATTGAACATCAGTGTAGAAGTAAAGTTTGTTGCTTCAAGACAGCTTATGCAGACCTACCCACGTGGCTTGTAGAAGGCAACAGAGAAGGTAACTATTCACATTATTTCTTTTACTCAGCAGATCTATTTGCAGTTCAAGCACTTGCCCTGTCACAGATACATTTATAAGATTGGCCTTCATCTTTCAGCTTTGAACACCAAAGGCATATGCAGGATGCACATTTTGTTTCCTGTTTCACTGCAAGCAGTTTCTGGAATGTGCTTGTTGATGGGTTTCAGTCAAAACTGCTCAGCTTACAGTCACAGTTACAGTGCTAAGAAGAGAATGAAAGAGAATGATTAAATTCCAGATTCTGTTGTAAAACTGTGAAATTCCAACAGTCAAATAGAAAGTAGATTTTCGTGGGGGTAACAGCTCTGCATAGAGGTAACTTATGGGCAGATTGGAGACTGTAGATGAAGTTCTACAGGGCTTAAAACCATGAACCTGTAAAATTGTACACCTCCCATGAACAGCCACAGGATGGTTGTTTAATGAGCAAGCAAGCAAGTCACATAAAGGGCTGCAGCAGTGGACTGAGAAAACACGACTCACAATTATCAAGAACTCGCCACCAATTAACACTCACCACCTACAGACATGCCTTATATTGGTCACATTTACAGAAGTGTTTGCATTACAGCTCTGAAAATCCAAGGCTTCTGCTTTGATTTTTCCAGGCCATTAAAGAGGTGTAAGGGAGCATTTTACACTTTCTGGAAAGACCCATAGAAACACAGGGAGGAATAACCTACCAAAGCTTCTAAGCTTTGTTTAGGTTTTCTGAAGTCAGGCAGTCCCCCAGCACATAAGTTTTCCATTCTAGAATCAGAACACACATTTGCCCTATTGAAGCACGGAGCATAAGCTGGCGAGTTTCCATTTTTGTTGAGTTGTTCTAGTGGTTTCAGTTACTTTATTTTCTACCACTCGGTGTGAACCTCCGCATACTTCAAAAACTTTTGTTCTATTTACTTTTTGAAATTTCCATTAGAAAAGATACTGTAGAAAACATGTTTTGCGAGTATTACAGTACAACCAGCTAATACAAACAATTCTATGCTCACACCCCATTTTTGACAGGAAAACAATTATCCATTTAAACATGCCTTGCTCATTACTGGAAAATTAAATGAAGAAACATGTTTTACAGCAGTGTCACTAGTATTTGCACACGCAGCACCAGCTGTGAACCCTGTGTGGTACTAAGAGTTTGGCAGCTATGGCAAAGGCATGAGCAAGCTCTTCTTCCGTAGCGAGCCAATGATGACTTGAACCTGCTTTCAAAAGTAATTCAGCTTTTCCTGAATGTAGCACATAAGCTTAAATCTGTTCCATTTTAATGAATGGGTGAATTACTCTATCACAGTCTTGTGGAACATATACGGCAAGCCTTGGGTCCCTTTGCTGAGGACAAAAGGACAGTGAATAAGCAGGAGGTTTGTGTGTACTGTAGAAAAGTGGTTCTAACAAAATGAATATTGTCCTTAGCAGTCAAAAGACCGTCAATGGTGCAAGACTGACTTCTGCTTTTTTCTTGTCCTCTACCTCCTAAGCAACCTTATATATGTTCAGGGTTGCATCCACTTACATTTTTCTAAAAAAAAGGACACTGTTGTCCTTCCTACTTAAAGTTATCTGTTAAGGTTCCAGGCCTGTCACAACCTATAATAATCAATACACTAGAAGAAATACAGCTATCTTTTTCAAGATCCCATCATAGTCAAGATTCCAAGTTGTTTACCCCAAAGAAATACAGCTATCTTTTTCAAGATCCCATCATAGTCAAGATTCCAAGTTGTTTACCCCAAAGAAATACAGCTATCTTTTTCAAGATCCATCATAGTCAAGATTCTAAGTTGTTTACCCCAAAGTACTGAGTAGCTAAGGAACAGAGTAGTGGCAATCCTCTGCATGAGGGACTAGTGACCCACATATCACAAAAATGGTGAATCCAACAACCACAGAGCTATAGGGAAGACACTCAGAGTCTTTGAATGACCACCATCATCCCCACTTTTATCTTTTTTGGTATGGCCTTAACACATGCAAACATACTCGCAAAGAAAAGAAATAAGTAAGATGCAGTCATGTGGACTGAGAATGAATCATGTCATGTGAGTGTTCAGCTGAAAACACTGGCCAAAATAATATGATGGAGAAAAATCTATTTTAGCAGGAGATATACTAAACATCTTTTCTCTGAAGATAGTTTTTCTTCCTCGAATTTCTTGCCGACTCTTTTTTCTATGAGTATGTAATGCTCCTCAAGGCAGAGAACTTCTGCAGAACTAGGCACAGAAATGTAATAATACAGTCGTCTTTTAATGGTAAACACACAAGTGACTTAATCACACTAATAAATAATCATGTTAAAAAAAATTGATGGCTTTCTCTGTGGCATTATCAGAATGAACACTGTGCTTACAAATGTTTCAGGTTATCTGAGTATATAATTCTTGGATTTGTGTTTAAAGACAAAAGAGTAATGGAATTCTTTAGGTTTGAAAAGACCCTTAAGATTGAGTTGTACAGTAAACCTAACATTGCCAAGTCCATCATTAAGACATGTGCCTAAGTGCCTTCTACATGACATCTACATGTCTTTTAAATATCTCCAGATGACTCAACCACTTCTCTAGGCAGGCTGTTCCAATGCTTAACAACACGGAGAAATTTTTCCCAGTGCTCAATCAAAACTCCTGGCAAAACAGGAGGCTATTTCCTCTTGTCTGGTCGCTGATCACCTGGGAGCAGAGGCTGACCCCCGCCTGCCTACAACCTCCTGTCAGGTGGTTGTAGAGAGCAATGCCCTTCTCAGCCTCTTTTCCTCCAGACTGAACACATCCAGCTCCCTCAGCCACTCTGTACAAGAACTATGCTCCAGATCCTTCACCAGCCTTGTTGCCTTTGTCTGGACTCACTCCAACACCTCAATGTCCTTCTTGCAGTGAGTGGCCCAGAACTGGGCACAGGATTCAAGGTGGGCCTCACCAGTGCCAAGTAGGGGGAAAGATCACTGCCCTGGTCCTGCTGGCCACACCATTTTTGATACAAAGGCCCACACATAGCTTTTATCTACACAATTTTTTTTTTAACCATGTATTTTCCACATACATATTTGACTTTCCTCAAAAAGATACCTATAAAAGACATGAGAACTTCATTTAAAAACAACTGAAAAGTTTTCCCCCTCCTAAAGTTCCTGGTTTTGCACTATTTACATACTCTACATCTATTTAGAAGGCCCAAATTCTATTTGAAAGAGGATGAACAAACTTAAAGATAGTATTGATGTTTCTGGCTGAAGCAAAGATATTCTCCTGGATTTAGGCCTTCCAGAAGTTCCCTTAGAACCACTCCAGCCACTCAACTGTGAAGTCAAATTGAGATTATACTTTAAACAAATTAGGACTAAATTATTTTATTTTCATGACTCTAAGACCACACTTCATTCTGATGATTGTTACCATATATCTGGGGCAGCTGATGACCCCCTGACATACATCTCTTCCCTTGGCCAGATTCCGCATAAAACGTGCCCCAAAGTACCAGTGTTGTCCTCAGAAGATTGACCTTAATGATGAAAATACATTTCTCAAAGTAGGGACTACCGTGAATTTTCTACAGTATTTCTGAACTTAAACAACTTCAACTTGGCAAAAAAACATAAGCAAAAAGTAGTCACTAAGAAAACTGATTCCTGTGAATTTTATTTTGTTTGCTCAAACAATGAACCAGCAAAATCATTATGATATGTAAATTCTTCTCCTACACACATTCTGCCTTGCAGCCTGTGACACAAAGTCTGTTTTATAAGGTTTCACACAAGAAGCTATTCTCCTTGCTCATCAGGGGAAGGAATTCACACACCACTGCAGAATGCAGAGTACTCAGTTCACAAAAACCTACTTTCCAAGGCAGAGCATGTTCAAGGTATCACATTTCCCACATTTTCTGAGTTGGTCACAAGCTCAGCCCCGGCACACCTTAGACTTAAACACTGTAGACATCAGCTGTGCTGTGAAGGTGGGTAAAGCGAAGAGGTCACAAGTTCAGTTAGGGTAGAAGCTGTGTTTGTGGTATTGCTGACTCTCTGAGGGAGTAATTTTAGTAGTCTCCCACAATGTATGTAATGACAATGTGCTGGAAAGCTGAATTCCTCAAGAACAAGGGAGATGGCAGCTACTGGACAGACCACCCCAGTTCCCATGTGGGACATCACTTCTTGCAGATGTTCTGTACTTCTTTCTTCCTCGAAAACCAGCATCAGTGAGCAGAGATCCTGAAACCTTTGCAGAGCCAGCTAACACATCCCTCTCCTCACAAGTTTTCCCTCCACCACTATTCACGCCACCACTTAAGTCGATTTCTTTTTTTTTTTTCCCTCAAGTTTGAGAAATGAAGAATGGAGGAAGAAAGCCACTGAGACCTGCTTTTTAGTCTCATAGCAAAAGTGCTTTTTAGGCCTTAGTGACTGTCATAATACTGAAAACACATCACACAAAGCGTAAGACTCCCAGTACACATTCTCCAGGTGAGACAGCATTCCTTCTTACCAGCAGTGCCAAATCCTTCTCATGGAAAAGCAGAAAATATATTAATATATTTGCACTTACTTTCTACTGCACATATTTTCTTTCATCATCACAACTAGACCAAAAAGTGGGTTAATTCATATATCTGAGCTGGCAGTGGACCTTCATGTACCTCAAATGGTACATCTAGCAACAGACCAAGGGGGTACACTGAGGAAGGCATGTGGGAAGGATAACAATGATACAGCTCGAGGACTGTCTAGACTATTCCCAAGCTTCACTCCCTATTCTTGTGTAAGTAGAATACCTAAACTAATTATGTAATTTTAGATATCAGATACAAATAGGGAATCAAATTCCACCAAGATATAATCAGTCAGCAAGAAAGGAATGCAATGCTAAGAAGACCAGATAGCTAGCTTCTAGTAAACTGCATCACTTACCAGATGGATTTAATGCAATTTTCATCAATCTTCTGTGATGATACTCTTGAAGTATGCTAGGTTTTTGGGCTGGTTCATCTGCCAGCTTAGTTTACTTAGAATCACCTGTTAGATCCTGAGCCACAGGGGAAGGAAAAAGGTGCGAGAAGGAGGAAGCTCAGGCTTGTAATCTAGTAGTAAAATATCTACTTGATATTTTCCAAGGACTTAATTTCAAGACACCAAACTCTCTAAGAGGATAGTTGTGCTTCTACTGTAACATACATATATGCACAGATTTCATAAAGTTTAATGACTGGAGAAAAGCTATAGCTATAGAACAGTCTGTGTCTTGCAGAACTTTCTTTAATTCATTGACACAAAGATTAATTCAAAGCTCTTGGCAAGCACATCCATAGAACCACACTAAGTGGCACTCCAGCCACCTAACTGTGAAGTCAAATTGAGATTATACTTTAAACAAATTAGGACTAAATTATTTTATTTTCATGACTCTAAGACCACACTTCATTCTGATGATTGTTACCATATATCTGGGGCAGCTGATGACCCCCTGACATATGTCAAGAAAGGGCAGCAACAGGAGCAAGCAGATAAGCTTTACGAAACAAAACCCTTCTATAGACCAAATTCATCAATAGTGTGACAGGTGTAAATACCAAGCAGAAAGGATTGTTTGGATTTTACATGAGTCTTCAGGTGGTAGCCTACAACTATATGCATCCAGCACTGGGTGACAGAATTACCAGTTAACAGCCAGCTATCTGAGTCCTCGCTTTGGTCCTTGGCAAAGCTTTATCTTAAAAAGAAGGAAACATACCAGCTATAGGGATTGTATATTTTTTATTGTGGGGTGGTGTGCATGCAACAATGGCAGTTCCTAGAAAGTGCAATTGCAACACTTGCAAAAATATGAAGAAAAGGTATACGTAGGAAATGCCAGCAAACACAACTTTACCCACACCATGGATACCTCCTCATACTTTGGGACAGGAATAAGACAGAGATAACTGTAAGAAAAGGTCAGTGATGTCAAACACTCTCCCCACATTTCTACAGGCTGCATTGTGAAGAAACCTTTGCTCAGTAAAAGTAGTTGAGCAGAGTCTATTCACATCCACCAGTCATCTGCTCTCCAGCCGTTGCAGAAAAGTGCCCGAAGTAGTAACCATTATTACTGGATAGAGATCCAGAAAAATTATACCACAATATTAATAGGAAACCACAGAAAAACTTGAATCATATCCACAAGGGCCCTCCAGAATCTTGGTCTGCTTTTGTAGGTGTGTTGTGGTGACATAGTGGGCTCCTCTTTTGGAAGCAGCATCACACACATGCTTTGTGCAAAAACTGAAGCTGCTAGCTACCCAAATTTACTACTCAAACATAGAATAGCCAGAGTACTTATAAAGATACATTAATTTTTCAGCTGAAGTCCTAGGCTTTAAATATTTTTAAAGTATTTTTTTATTTTGATCAGCCATAACTAGGCTATTTGATTACATTAATAACTTTTTTAATCCTCCTATACAAAAGCTCTCACAGCTTAACAGCCATTTTGTACTGCCTTTAAATGTCAAACTGTGGTTTCTTAAATTGCTTAATCAGGTTTTAATCAATTTAGCTCTTTTAGTTCCCCAGACAGCCTGGCAGTACTGAAATTAGAATTAAGAATCACAGGATAATTAAGGCTAGCACTGGTTTTGGGAAGTCAGCATCCCATCAGATCAGATTGCTCAGGGCTTTATTCTGCCTGGTCTTGAAAACCCTGAAGGATGGAGATGCACAGTGTCTCTGGATTCTCTCTTAACTGCTTTATTTTCTTCATAGGGAAAAAATTTTCATTATGTCAAGCCTGAAAAGAAGTTAATTTTCTGTTAATTTCAGCAAAATTTTCTGTTGTGTGACCACCTTCTCATTTCAGTCTGCGGACCTGATGAAGAAATCATGCGGTGATGTTCTTTGGCCTGTGTTATGCTGGAGGTCAGATTAGAGTAAGTGACATAATCCCCTGTGGCCTTAAATTTCTGTGTATCTTTTCCAGTGACTCTTACAACAGAAAAAACTCAGCATTCCATTTACTGAAAATCCAAACAAGACATAATTACTCCCAGTTTAAGGCTACAATGAGTACAGGAAAGAACCGAAAGCAACTGAATTTATCACGTTTGGGAATCAGGATTTAAAAGGGAGCACAGAAGAATAGAGCTGCTTTCTTTCTTAGCTCCTTTTTTGACACTGCCAAAACTGTCATGGTGAAAGCTGACAATCACAGTTCAACAAAAACTGCATCTGTTCCAAGGATCTACTGCTTTCCATGCCACATTATTTCTTCAGACTGTTTACCAAAAGCTGAGAAATATATTCCTTGAAAAGTGTTAAACAGTGAGACTACTAGGTGCCCTAAAGACCAACTAGTATTTACCAAAGAGAAAGAATTTACCCTAAAGCTAAATAAACCACAAGCACATTACAAAAATTCATGTTGGGGATGGATAGCTTCACTGGAGTGGCTGAACAGGCATACAGGCTCTCCTCTGTTCTATTACTGCATTCTCATTCACTGAGAACCTAGTGAGGTGTGTGTATATATATATATAAAAGGTATCTATAGAGCTCGTTTCCAGAGCTGTCAGCCTCTCACATGCCTTAAAACCACTTAAGTGGATAAAGAAATTTATAATAATGGAAATAATAACAAGAACATAATCATGTCTGCAATCCTCCATAGACTGTGAGGCCATTTTACAAAAACAGTCCTTAAAGTTTTGTTGTGCAAAGAAGTGGTCCTGATATTCAGCACCTGCTTTTATCTTGACAGTTCTTCTGTTTCCATGCAACCAGCCCACTGTAAGTGGGAGAGTGGTTGAGGGAAGAGAATAAAATGAATAAACCAGAAGGACTGGGCAAAGCAGAGAGGAAACACCAGAACACAGGTTGACAAGTGTCGTGGTTTGACACTGATTTAGGCACCAAGCACATGGAATCTTATTTGCCTCTGCTGTAATTGAGCAGAGAAAGGGAAAATTAAAACTTCATTTTCATAAGGTGAAATAAGGATTATTGAGGAAAATGGAAAATTTCAAGGCAAAACAGGTCCCCACTTAAACAGTTACGGTATAAAGGAGATTTATTACTAAAAGAATTAAAAGTAAAAGAAAGAATAATAAGAAATATGAAAAACAAGTTAGCAAAATTGGCTTCTGCTGAATATTATATTAATTGATATTAAATATTATAATGTTGCTTTTGGAAAATGTTAAGAAAATAGCACATGTTAAAAATGTTTAATGTTGTTACCATAGCCTGGTTGTGAGGTTGGTTTTTACAAGGGTTGTGTGATTTGTGTATTGTGATGTTAGTTCTGTGGGTCTGCATGGATGAGCTGTTGCTAGCCAAACTTCTAAGACACAACCATAAAAGGAGTGGCATTCCATCGAATGAGGACCCTGACGACCACAGCGACGGAACTGCGCCAGTGCCAAAAAGAGTGACATGGGGTGAGACTGTGCAAAACAGCAAATTAATATGCATAAGGATGATGCAATCACAGGGGTATAAAACGCGGAACCACCATTTTTTGATTGAGCACCTGGCCATGCTCCCAGCACTGTCCCTTTTGCTTTGCTGAATTTTATAGCTCTCAACAGAAATTTTAATAACTCATTTCCACTCAGGATATGAGTTGTTTATAACAAGAAATTAAAGCAAACTCCCAGAATACCCCTCTATTCCAGTACACCCTCTTTCCAACCAACCCATGCAAAGGAAAACAAAACACGGGGTTTGGTCAGTGTTTCATTTCTTAAGAGTCCTTCTTNGCATGGACTTTCCATCCCCCCATGTACTTCAATGAAGTATAGAAAAACAGTTTGTAATATTACAGACCTCACCACAGCTTGCAGGGAGACGTAAACTCTGGACATGCCTCTGCCCTCTTTTCCCATCTTTTACACTGATCTTGGTGCTGCCATTTTGGCTTCATCCCATGTGATCTTACTTTTCCTTTCTTTCTGACCTTAGAGTTGCCACGTTCTTCTCCCTCACGTGACTTACTTTTCTTTTCTTTCTCTCTGACTTGGAAGAAAAGATGGCCTCTGCAAGCTTTCAGCTGAAAAGTTGATCTCACTCGGGCCTGGCACCAGAGAAAGATCCGTCTTGTATCTCACCGTTGGCTGCGTGTGGTGTTTTTTTCAGTTCAGTGCGGGCTGTGCGGAAGTGGGGGGCCCACTGGCCCCCAGAAGCCACGCCACGTGGTCTCGGCTGTGTGGCAGCTCATGGCTGTTTCTTGGCTGCCTGCAGCTCTGGGATAATTCTCCCCTCAGCGCCCCGGGCCCCACACCACCGTGCCAGGGGAGGGGGCCCAGGCCCGCTCCCCCACTCTCTGCAGGACAGCAGGAACAAAAGGGAAATTCCCGTGCTTGTGTGCCCTTTAAATATGCTAATCACAGAAGCGTTACCAGCTTTCTCATTGGGTTAGCAACCTGTCCATCAACAAAGTTTCAACTTGCCACAACAGGTAAGAGGCCAGAGGCCATTGTGTCAGTATAAACACTGACAAGGTTAAATATCACATTTATAACAATTTATAACTCAACTGCATTCGTGGTCGTTTTTTTTAAACCACAGAGGAACACCACCACAAAATGAAAGATTCCACCAAGCCTGGCTATCCCTACTCTGAAATTATTGTCCTTGAAACTAGCTCCTCAGTGAAAGCTGCACTTAATTACAGTTCTTGAAACCCCTTTTTAGATAGTTTGCATGAGATATGCCAAATGAAAGAGGAACATTTGAATAGGATTAAGCTGAGAAAAGTGTGTTCAGGGTTTCTGTGAACAGCTTTTATTAATCCAACTCTGGATCTCTTCACCAAACTTATTTGCTACTGGAAAAGTCAACCCAAATACCATCCACTGGACATATATTTTTTTTTTCCAGAACAATTATCTGCAGACTAGAAAGACTCAAAGTAATAAAGTAATCTCTAAGTTACAGCCACTCAACACTTTAAAACTGTTGTCCTATTAGTAAGCTTGTTTTGTTTTCTGAGTATATAATCTTTCAAGATCTATTTCAGCTACTTTGAAGAATGAACAATTGTCATATTCATCGCCACTAATTTATATGAATGAAAATAGAGATTTCAATTAGTACTATGCCTATGGTGCATCTAACCAAAAGCTACTGCAGAACAGGTAGGAACAAAAAGTGCCCAACACAGCAACAAAGGTTCTCTCTCTGATCACTTGTGAAGAGCAGAGGTAACAATACACATGCTCAGTGACTGCATTTCATTCAACAGCTTACAAGCAGTACTCAGATTGGCAGGTAGCATCACATCCAAATATGGGACAGATGTGAAAATCAATCAGAAAGATTCTTTTGAAAAGCAACTTACCCCAGGAAGAGATCCAAACTTCCCTTTGACTATTTTGAGTGCCTAAGTAGGGACTTGCTGACGTAAGAAACACGCAGGACACCAATTCAACACAGCATATATCTGTTTCTGAATTGAAAGATCTAAGGCCTGCCAAACAATTTTATCAACAGTTTCATAAGAAAAGTGGTAAATCAAAATGATAATGAGAAGTATGCAGGGGGCCAGTACGGTATCTGCCACAAAGGCTGAAGAGGAGGCAAGAAAGGAATAGGAGTGCAAGTGCTGCTCCAATAATGCTCTAAAGGTATCTATAGAATCTCTTTATGGGACTGTCCAGTCATCTCGGTCTGTAATATGAATATGGCACAAACCAATACAAGCTGATGTGTCCCTCTCCTTTGGGTCAATTCAGAGTGAGACAAAGATTTTCACGAACACTGAGCTTTCCTGTTTTGACTTTGATCAGAGTCCAGCCCCCTGATTTTAGAGATCAGATGCCTTTCCCCTTCTTCAGTTTCTTCATGTTTGATTTAATCGACAATAGCAGAAGCTGCTAGGAGGAGAAAACCTGTAGACTGAGAGTATTACTGATTTCATTCTTAGCTTACAACAGGTAAGCCATCAGGATAAAAGTTCTTTCAGAAGTATCTTACTACAAATATAACAGGGAAGCATCTTGGGCTGAATGTTTGTGTGTTAAAGATCATTAGTTGGTTCAGTAAAACCCATCAGCACACCAGTGTGCTCCCTGCTCCCCATATCTGCTGACAGACAACAGTTTCTACATATGCAAACCACAAGAAAACAGAACAATATTGGAATACTCCAAGGTAGAAACTTGGTATAACAAAAGCCTGCAGAAATACCAGTGGAAGCAAAATCACCTATTTCTCTGCACCTTTAACCAGTCTTCAACTCCAAAAATCATTTATCCTGAAGAAACAAAAATCAACAAATGCTTGAGAAATCAAACCCATTTTTCACTACGCAAAATACATGATACTGCTTCCTCTGATATCCTTCTTCTTCTTGTCATGTTGTCAAAGTCCAGATTAAAAATGTAGTTAATGCATCCTTTCTACCTATTAGAGTAGAACAGAAAAGTGATAGAAATTAAGAAACAAACCACAGGTTTGTCCAGCAAGTCCAAGAATAAGGTATTTCAAAAGTCCGGAAACACTGATAGACACAGCTTATACCAATTAGTTGCAGGCCCTAGCTGCCTATAAACTCCAAAATATTGGGTTGAACTAATATGAACATATGGCATTCTTCTTGTTTGTTACTCATCTGGGCCAACTAATATACATCTCTTACAGCAAGCTCCCAGCATTTCCATTCGAAAGAAGTAAATCAGGACCCATTAATTAAAACTGCTAGAAATCATTCAAGTACACTGACATTTCTGAGGTATAACATTTTCTTTAGTTGTTGCATGCAGCCACAGCTAAATATTTATGCTGTCTACACTACACAATGCACTCTTCTGCCAAGTTGACCTTATCCAGAAGGAACTATTTCAGCAACGATACTTCAACTGACTTGTGCCACTCTTCAGAGAGAACATTATAAAAGGAAATTTGTGGAGCTCTTAATAGCTCTCTCATCTGGGCTGTCTGTTTAAATAATAGCAATGCTTATTAGTTATATATAGTACTGAAAACAATACTTTGGAGAATAATTCACTTCCCAGTTTGTGAGTTTTGGATGAGAAATCGAGAGGGTGCGAGGGCAAAGTTCACTGCATTCCTGACTCTCCACTGTCTTGTACATAGATGTACACACTAGGAGAGCACTCTTGCTAGTTTTGCTTTCCAGATTCTGTATCTGTCTAAGTAGCCAGACAAAACACAAAGCCATACAAATTTGATTAACTTTCAAGAAGGTATTAATGCAATGCTGATCACCCTCAGTGATTAACCCGAAAGGCTCATCAGGGAAAAACATTTACGGCTAACAAACACTACCATACCTAGCAACCACCTAGTCAACATTTCATACACTGCACACTATTTCTGATCCCTCCTCCCCACCTGCTGTTCAACAGCTTTAATGTCCCTAAAAATGAAGGTGGGAAGAGAACATGCTCAGTACAAGAATGAAAGGCAGTTTATGCTTTAGGACTTCTTTACACTTACCTACACTTGTAGGAAATATATCTTCATTGTTGATTTGCACCTCGATCCAGTCCATGAGAAGATTCATGTACTGGGGTGCTGGCAGTGCTGTGGGCTTCTTGTACTTCAAGTCATCCTGCCACCGGTACTCATACTTCGGGCCTCCAGACATCACTGGGCA
The DNA here is from genome assembly GCA_013399875.1 of Gymnorhina tibicen. NCBI lineage: Eukaryota > Metazoa > Chordata > Aves > Passeriformes > Artamidae > Gymnorhina > Gymnorhina tibicen. The sequence goes on from VXAZ01004726.1 coordinate 20,923, forward strand.
GGTCCTCTCTGTGCAGAACTCACAGATAGTACCATAAATGAGGTTGATCCTATTGAAGAAGTCAACAACATGAACAGCCACCCAGTCATTCTGGTCTTCTCCACTAGGCAACTGCACAGCTGCTTTCAAGTCCACGCCGGAGTTGAGAGATGCTTGCGCTCGTTTGTGAAGTTCAAACCTTTGGGTTCCAGGTTCAAACTTGCGTTTTGGGCGGAAAGTCTTATCTTTATTAAAGACTTGCTTGAGTGCTATGGACATATCTGCTAATCTTCTGAGCTGCAACAGCTGGCAGGAAAGCACGTCTGAGATTTAATGCAGGTATCTGAAAAGAGCTGCTCTCTATCACAGACTTTCCAGGCCCTGCTCTTTTTCCCAGAGCAGCTTGTATCAACTTCAGAGCAATTTATCAGCTCTTCCTCTTGAAAGCCTCCCTGAAAGGCTTCATGTCCCTAAGGATATAGAAAAAATACACATCAATGGCAAGCTCAAGTCTGGTGCTGTCAGTTTGCTACTCTTTTATCAGAATTTTCTAGCAATTTTAAGATGAAAAACAATATATAACAAGCTAGCATTAAAAACTGCCCAACCTCTAACTTGATGAACATTTAAAACTTAAAAAGAAGTGCCCCATTTTTTTAAGTATTAAAGAATTAACTTCTCTGTTCTTTTTAAATATCTACCTAAATAGAGGTTTTAAAGATGGGAACTCATAAATCTTGTATGATCTTCAAATTTTAAAACCAACTTTTTCACTTTGCTGCGTTTTACAGTCACTGCATAACATAAAAAATGTGCATATAAGTTCAGCAGAAAAAATACTATGTGACAATTTCGAATCTTTATCTAACTGTCCACACACTAGGATGTAAGTGCCATAAAAAATCCTCTTCCAAATATGTGAAAGATTAGCATGCAAGCTAATTTTCTGGCAAGCAGCAGTTGCACAGAGCCAGCAGAGAAGTGCTTGTTTTAACTTTTCCTGATGGCATGATGGAGGGATACTCCAATCATGACCTTATAAACAGTAATTTTTTCCATATCTGCAAAATCCAAGAAGTTTGGGAATGAACTTCAAAGAGATTATTGTCGTATCTGACATGCTCCTTGAGTAATATTCAAAGACTGAGATCCTGAATATTCCAATCCAGAGATTCTGAAACCTGACAAAGATCAGGGAAAGAAGACTTTAAACAAAAGTAGCCTTGGAACAGTTAAGTGTCTTTGGCAGGAAATTAAGGTACTTTTAAATAGTCAACTTTGCCCTACAATTTGTTGTTTGTTACTAAGATCCGTAACTTCCAGCTCTCAAATGCTCTGTGGCAGCCAGCTGTTTATTTAAAAGTCCTTCAAAATATAGGTGAGTACTGCTGCACAGACTGAGCCTGTGGCTGACACACCTGGAGATGGCATGGAGCCAATATCCCAGTTTGCAATAATAAGCAGGTTAAGTCCAGAATTTTACAGCTTAGGTAACTACTTTCTTCCCCAATTTAATACACCTGGTGCTCTTATGTGGTTACTTTGACTCCCTTCATCACCTGCAAATATTCACCAGAACATGTAAGAAGTTTTTTTTAAAACAACAAGCTGATCACTAAATAAAACTCATCTTCAAAAGAGACATTTTGAAAAACAGTACTCTCTGCAATTAAAGCTCCTTCCAGAAAAAAACAGAATACACTGTATTTTATAAGCTATTTTCTACTAAATACGCAAACATAATTAATCATATTAAATACTGTTTCCCACTCCTCTCCACACATTCAGGAAGTCTGCATAAAATCAATTAATGCAGAGAAAATTCAACCAAAACATGCAGCAAATAACTCCTTATCTCAAGTCTTATGTTGATGTTGAAGGTCTCTGTGGAAGCACACACACATCCTGGTCAAATTCACCTCAGAGACTCATCCAAAAGATTGCTGTGCAGCCAGATGAAACTGTTCTTTAACTCAACAGGGCAGAATCAGAACAAGAAAGAATTTCCTATACATTTCCTGTCTGGAGAATCTTCTGTTCTGTATCTTGCAATAAAAGCTAAGGCTCTTCCTCCTTTGTCTCTCTGTAACTTTACACAATACAAAAATACAAAGCTGGCTTGTATCTCACTGCTTAACTTCTCTTAAAAGATGCAGTTCTGCTAAGAGCTTACTTTTTTCCTCTTTCTCTGTCTGAAAATGTGACTGAAGGCTGTGCTATGCCAGGGGATGAACAGACTTGCTTTCTCATGTATTTTCACATTCAAGAATGCAAAATAGAAAATTTTAAGACCCAAACTTCACAAAAATACTGCAGTGAAACAACCCTATTAAATACTTTTTTGCATCCTGGTTCTTGATGGTATTTGCTATCTAATTAACCACTGTCTTTACTCAAAAGCTAACAGAAATGAACAAAGAAATAAGAATTTAGGCTTTTCTGAACTTTTACAAACAACATCACCATTACTTCCTTGGAATAAAGAAGCTTTCCCTTTACTCACAGGAAACAAAAGAACAGGCTCACCTTATTTTCAGTAGAGATCAAACAGCAACTTTTTAGGTTTGGATCCTTCAGAGGCTGACACTAATGGGAAAGCTCTAGCCAAAGCTGTTGTGCTCTAAGAGCATCTTTTCTGCTTAGGCAATAAAGTGGCAGGGGTTAAGGGTAGGATGGCCACTCCTTTTCTTAGGACTGAATCACTAATCTGTTGCAAGAACTCAATTGCCTTTAGACTTCCAACACTTCCTATACTGTGTTTGAATCGTGACGAGAGGTTTGTCATTTCATCCCTAATCACATACTGTCAATTAAAACTTTGTCAGGGGGAACTTACAAATCAAAGCTATTGCTTCAAATTTACATGACATTAGCAAAATGAAAACTCATCAGATGGCTTCAACAACAAATGATGAACAAAATCTCACAATTTTTAAACCACTGAGAATGTAACTTGCCTTGCCAGTCACCACATCCATTTCTATAACAGTTCTCATCTTATGAGAATAAAAAATGCTTCCAGTTTCACTATCTCAACTGGTCTTGGGGGAATTGCTTCAGAGCTGAAACACTGTGAATAATGTTGTGGTATGGGTCAGACTGAATCACAACTCCTTGAAATCTGTGGTACAGTAGCACCCATCCTCATTCCATTAAAACTAAAAACTAAAACTAAATTTGTCTCTTGATAAGAGATACTTTGCAGTTTACTGTTACAATAATCCAGCAGAACTGCTCCTGGCTTATACTTGTGTCAAAAGTGATAGAAACTGGCTTCTAATCTTTTATGACAGGTTCTAACTATACAATGAGGCTTAAAGAATAATGTTATCACTCACGGTATTTGTCTTAATGGTATACTGGGACAGTGTCCTGCGTGTACCTCTGAACGAAATGACTGTCCTGCCATGGGCAGCTCAGCAAGGAAACTCCTCCCAATGATTCAGTTTATCTTCTTTTTTTTCAGAGCAATGTATTTCTGTGACAGTCACCAACATATTTTCCTGATGGACTATTCTACAGCATGTATAATGCATCTGGGTGAATTCCCTTGCTAGCAGAGCCCTGCCTGAGAATGGTAACCACAGATTTGGAGATGATCTCAGGACAACCAGACCTCATAAGCTTCATTCATGGCATCAGCACCACAGTGACCAATGCTGTCCCCCAGCTCATGCACAGACAGACAGCAACTTGGCCTAAAGTCAGGTATGCCATCATCTGGAAATAATAAAGCAGTCCTACCCATGCAGATACCACTAAAAAAACATAACAAACCACACATTGTGACCAGCATCATATCAGAGTCACTACTGAATTAAAAGCATATTATATAATTTCCCAGTGTATTTTCTATTAAATCACAGGTAACAAGAATGTTAAATGACACACTGTTTATAGACACATACCTTTCATCATGATATCCTAGGGAGAGTTACACAAGCTTTAGAGGTCAGCTGGGAACGCAGCTGATATAAATCCTGTTTTATTAATGCAGTGAGGAAACATCCAGCAAAAAACCACACAGTGAGATGTCTCTCCAGTGATACACAATATGAAAACCAACTCTGCATCAGCTGCTTCTACATTTTTACATTTTTTTTTCCAAAATCTACGCCTCCATTCCTCATTCTTTCAGGGATGATACTGGTTGAGTAGCAATTTCCTTTCCTCTAAAGATGCTGAGATTACTTTACGCTAGTAACCACAATAACGACACTGCAGACTCAAGATACTCAGTTGGAAAGTGTGGATAAGAAAGAAGCCTTCTCTCAGGCAGAAACACTTCTGACATATAACAATATCCATTCATTTGACATGCAATAAATAACTAGCCTTTGCTTTGTCTGGGCATGGGGAAAAAAAAAGGAGCAAGTGATTTTGTAAGACTAACAAAAACACCAATTGTAAACAATCACAGAAATCAGCATAGCGTTTTCATAATCAAAGTGTTAAGGCTCAATGGAGTAAATATAAGTAACCTTTGATACTTTTCTAAGGTAAAAGACTGGAAAAAGAAAGCAAGAGACAATGGATCACTGTCTATAAAACTGTGCACTTTAAAAATGAATGCAGCTATGTAACAAGAGATAAACAGTTACTAAATTAGATCAGCCTGAAATAAATGATGATTTATGATTCTGAGGTTTCCATAAGGATAAAACTGAAAAATAATAATTGGCTAAAGAACACAGTCAGTCACTCTGTCATGATTGAGTAGGAATGGCTTGGGCATACATCAGGGCATAATACATGATGTTTGTAGTCCTTTTTAGACTAATGCCCTTAAACACAGCATCATATTTTCCATGAGCATGTTAGGTGATGTTAGGTAGAACTATTGCATTTATGTATCCCAATACTTTATTTACAAACATTTAATTCCAGTTCTTTCCAAAAAGTTCCCTTCTATATAGATGGAGAAACCCCTCTTTCCTTTTAGGAAAACTGGTTGTACAAAACAATTAGAAGTTGACTTAAACAGCAGTCATTTCTATGATGAAGTGCATCAGTTGCTCAACAGCAGCCAAATCAGGCATCAGTGCTCAAATCTCAGATGATAAGTGCTGTTTAATAATGCAAATGAAGCATGTTTTTTCTTTATGGGGATAAATGTTTATGTTTTAACAGAGGACTGGCCTCTCAACTAGTCTCATTCTAGTGCCTTTTACAAGTCTCAAATCCAATTGCCTCATCTGAAGTTCTGTAAAAGAACACTGATCACCATGAAGGTACTGAAAATACCCTGACATTTCACTACAAGTTTACCTTGGTTACAGCATCCATGGCATTCTAGTTAGGAATGTGGACTTCCTGTAGCATACAATTTAAGGTGAACTAAGTATTTCTCAGAACTACAGTAAAGAAACTACAAAAAATATGTGACTTAGATTTCACTGAAATTCAGCTCACGTTCCCCTGTTATCCAGGAATATGAGGTCTTGACACATTACAGACTGATAGTCATGCAGGGGTGTGTATGGCTACATTATTTCTCTGAAAACTCAGTCCTTCTTCCTCTTCTCTCCTTTCACATTCCTACCTTCTTCACATCTCCCCTATGATACCTGGCCCAGGCATTTATATATCCCCTTGCAGGAAGCTGTATGACACTCACAAGTAAACTGCAATAATTAAAACAAACATGGATTTTTAATTCCAATCAACTTCTTTGATCCCGTTTGGCCACACAGAGCAGGGAAAAGGACGACATAAGGAAAGGTGTGTGGAAGGCAGAGGATGAGACAAGTAGACTAAAACCCCATGGGAGTGGTTATTTAGCCATGGCCACTTAAGTGAATCACAGTGTTTACCATGACAATTTCAGACCTCTCAAACTTTAAAGCAGATTGGGAACTCCCTTCAGCTCAGGCAACTACTGAGGCTGAAGTCTGACAGTGACAGGTCACAGTGAAGCATGCAGTTCTGACAGTCCCTTTGAATGCTGCTTTTTTTTTTATTACACACTCAAGTTTTTCCAGTTCTCTCTCTGGTTCATGGGCTTTTACTGGTCTGAGCTGTCGGTAGCACATATGCAAGCACAGTGAATCCTGCGCCACTAATCCTGAATGACTAAACCACATACTCTAAGTACACAAACAGCCTCTGCTTCCAGTTATCAAGCCCCTGTTACCTGCTACATCCTTCCAATAAAGGAAGGACCTACGTCCTACGACCAATAAAGCAAAGTCTTTACAGCTGCATGTGGCTTGTTTCACCAGCTGCTGTTACAGTCACTGCTCTTGTGTACAGCTGACCATACCAGTGGACTGGGTGGGTCAGCTTACTAACTGCAGTACGAAGACCAATAGAACCAGCTCACTAACCCTGCTTCTGCCAAAATCTCTCGGTCTCTGTGGACAGAGATATCACCACAACAGTGGATGTTGGTTAGGCTTTTGTAGTGTGCATATTGCAGCATTTGCAGCATCAGAGAACAGTTACCCTTCATTCCTTTAAAAACAATATATGAAGATCAGGTGAAAAGAGTATTTTAATAACCTTGAAGGAGAAAAGGACACAAATTAAATTACATTTCGATTCTCTATGATAATACACATGTTTTCCCCAGCTTATTTAATTTCTGATTCAAAGCCATTCCTGAAGATAAAATGTTGACTAAGCTGCATTCAGTGGGAGCTGTGATAATGAATTCAGAAAACAGAGCTAAAATTTTACTGTTACACTCTGAAAATTCTCCTGTACAAAACAATAAGATGTCCTTATCACACTGTGGTTGAACTTCAAAAATCTCTTTGTTCTGTTCAGCTTAAATCCTAATTCTACATCCTGGCTTTTAAAAGCACTGGCACAACTGAGTAGACTCTGAGAGAATTAAAATATTTCCTGCCCTCTCCAACACTATCAGATCATCTATGCAAATCCCATTTGAAAGCCTAAAACCAAGTCCACTCAATTCTGTTGAAAAAATGCTAGTCAGTTCATATGAGTGATAGGGAACAGAAAAATGTGCACACACAAAAATGTGGTCTAAGACCTCATGTCAGGGCCTTTCTGTACAAGGCAATAAAATGGCCTATCTGCTAGGAGCCAGTAGTTTATGCCCTAGAACTTCAGGTGCCCTACTCTGCATGCACTGGCCAAATTCAGTTTTATTTTTGGTCCAAATCTTAGTTTTAGGAAACCATGTATGTGTTCTGCTTTAAGAAAAAGGTCTCAATCAGTTCCATCTCAGTGACATTTCAAATAAAACCACTCATTTTCTTGTCCAAGGAAAGCATGCAAGAAACCAGGGATACAATGGCAGAGTCAAGTTACAAACACTATGCTGGCAGAGAAAAATAGCTAATGCTCCATTGTGAAAACAGGACTTGCCGCAAGCAAACACACTGAAAACAAAATGTAAAAAGTTCATCTGACACCCATTCAGACCCATTAGCTTTAGTCTGGCTTCTTCTACCAAAACTCAGGTTAATGTGGCAGGATGGACAGCAGAGACACACTGTTAGTGACACAGTGCCTTCAGCAACTGTCCTAAGAAGTTCATGATACCAGAGGCATTTTCCAAAGCAAAGATCTGCAAGGAGGCTATGACATCCTTAGCTGGCGCACTGCATCCTTTCTAACAAACGCTGATAAATCTGAACATGAACATGAAGACTTTCAGTTACAAAAAACTTACCCTTAAGTCCATGTTGCTAAGAAACAAAACTCACCTAAAATCATGTGGGAGTCAGTGCAGCCCCTCAAATTAACTGCAAATAACTCAAAAGTGGTAATTTCATTGTGAATATCTTCCAGTAATTTATACCATAAATCTGAAATCTTGTCTTGAAATGGACCTCCAGCAGCTGTAGGACTCAATCCATTAACTTTAGAATACAGTTCTGCATGGATATCAGAAAAGCTACATGTATGACAAATACATGCTGTTATTACAAATAACAGCAGAAGCCTATTTTCTATGGTTTGGATCAAAGCACTCAATATAGCAATACTAAGAGTGGCGTCAACTACAGCTGATTATCATAGAATCACCAGAGTTGGAAGGGACCCATCAGGATCATCAAGCCCAGCTCCTGGCCCTGCACAGGACATCCCCAAGAGTCACAGCATGACCCTGAGAGCATTGTCCAAACACTTCTTGAGTTCTGTCAGGCTTGGTGCTGTGACCACTTCCCTGGGGAGCCTGTTCCTGTACCCAAACACCCTCTGGGTGAAGAGCCGTTTCCTGATATCCAACCTAAATCTCCCCTGACACAACTTCAGGTTGTTCCCTTGGGTCCTGTCACTGTCACCACAAAGAAGAGATCAGTGCCTGCTCCTCCTCTTCCCCTCACGAGGAAGTTGTAACTGCAATGAGGTCTCCCCTCAGTCTCCTCTTCTCCAGGCTGAACAGACCAAGTGACCTCAGCCACTCCTCACACGGCTTCCCCTCAAGGCCCTTCACCATCGTCGTGCCCTCCTTGGGACACTCTCTAACAGCTCAATGTCTTTCTTACACAGACCTGCCCCCAGCACTCGAGGTGAGGCTGCCCCAGAGCAGAGCAGAGTGTGGCAATCCCCTCTCTCACCCGGTTGGCAATGCTCTGCCTGATACACCCCATGATGGACATTTTCAAACTCATACCAAGGAGACAAAGGCAAGGTATTTGTACAGATGTCTTTTGAAGAATGCAGAAGATTTCACAGATTTACGATTTCACAGTTTTATAGGTCAAGGGCATGGTGTAGTCGAAGCCTGCAACTTGGCAAGTGATACAATGCTTCAGCAGCATGCAGTCACAGGGCATAGCCTCTGCAAGTGGTGGTGGGCTCCTAAGTGTCTACTTGCGGGATCTGTGGTTTCAAAATTCAAAGAAATAAATCATCCATAGGGTTGATTTTTACATCGGTCTTAACTTGGAGGACTAAACTGACTTGATTGCTGAAGAGATTTACTCTGGAGATTCTGATCCCCACCATGTAACTTTAGCATGTTCAAACTTATAATTTGGCCAAAAAGACCTACTACCATGCATAGGGAAAAAAAAAAGAGAATCTGCTTGATAGAAACAGAATACCTGGGGTGGGGCAACCATCCACACTCCAGAGCTCTAAATCAGCAGTGTTGAAGGACTCACTTGGAGGAAAAAACCTATTTTCCTTGCCATCTGTGATACCTGAAATATGAAAGCAAGTAAAGGAAGTCAGACATCATATATCAAACAATATTAGAAAGAACACTTAAGCATTATAACTACCTCCTCTGAGGAATGCCAGCCTCCTCTCCAGTTGACAAACTGTTGCTGTAACAAGGATTTTTCACCTGGGGAGAGTTTAGGATAGCAAAAATGTGCTGTCGTTTAATAAAGTTTAGCAGATAGTAACTAGCCAGGACTGTATTGACTGCATAGCTCTGCAGAGACCATAAAGCACCAGCACTGGAGAAGCAGTGCCCTAGCAGTATGCTCCAGGGAACAGCTGTGGAACTGCCTTGCTCCCCCTACACACTGAAAAGTACATTCCTAGTTTATGACTCTGCTTTACCTTCCTAGTGAACTAAGCTACTTTGAAAGCCTTTTCTGCATACTGCTTAACCCATGGTGTGCTTCAGAGAGAATGTAACAAAGCAAACAAAACTACTCACAAACTGATCTGGAAGAAGGGTTTGGGTAGTTTTTAATATGAATTTATCCCTGTGGAAAAGTGCTTTATAGGCAGAAGTACAGTATTTGATTACTCTTTACAGTTTGGTCAGAGCAACTCTCACACAGTACTAGCTCTCCTTCTAACCATGCACACAAAAAATTTACTGTATCAGAGCTATAGGATGAAACTCTTAAAAGGTATAAATAGAGGAAAACTACCTTCACTGCAAGTTAAGGATCTTGCTTTTCAAACCAAGTTGCCCACAGCTGTGGCCAAAACATACCCAATACTACAAAAAAAAGGAACAAAATTCATTATCTATACAGCATATGAACATAACCAGCAAGAAGGGCTGAGTTCTTTCCCCTATGACTATAGCAAGCAGTTTACTCTGAAGCAAAATAAATAAGTACTCCTTGTCGTTTGTGTGGCCACAGCTGCCAGCACACAGGGAAAGCACAGCTGACAAGCTCTGGGGGGTGCCATGTGCATTGCACTAGAGTGGTTCCCCACAGCCTGGCACTGCTCAGTTTAGCTCTAAACAAAAGTCAATTGCTAATTTTTATCAAAAATTGACTGCAAAGGTGGCACAGTTTGAATGCAGGAGTTGTCAGGTGGCTAAGCTTCCTCCTACAGAACTCACTTATGCAGCATGTTTCCCATACTATGTCCCCAACAATTTCTGACCAAGAAAAAGGAAAGCCTGGTAGTTTCTTCTTTGTACTTGTACATTTGTGTGTAGCACATGCTGTGACTCAACAGGAAGGTCTTTGTTTGTCTCAGATCCCAATCAGAGCACACCATTACAAACTTTTATTTGCTGCTCTAATTAAAAGGTCATTAGGGGGGTTCTGTGGTGATATTTCTTCAGGAACCCTTGAAACTTTAAGGGCACTTTCCACCATATCTCATCCCATGGCTTCACAGAAGAATTTTAGTGGGAACTGTTAAAAGCATTGAAATCTTGGCACTTTCTAAGAGAGTGTAGATGCTGGGAAAATATATTGTAGGACAGGCTGTCTTATCAAAGGCACATCCAAACCAAAAGGTGGTTATCATGATTACAGCAGTGGAGGAATTCACAGCATCTTCAGTATATCACTAAACCATGCATATAACTGATTCACCAGTAAGATTCCTATTCCCACAAAATAAGATTTCATAAGACTGGCACACTCATATGACACTTAAAGACATCAAGAGCAGAGGTTTGTTCAAAGTAATTATAGCAAAAAACCCCCAAAACCCCAAACCACCACCACAAAAACCAACAAAAAGCACCAAAACCAAACCGACAAACAAAACCACCCATCCAAGACATTGTCTCTCACCCCAACCCCCCCAAAAAAACCAAACAAAAAACCCCAATCCAAAAAAAGCCCAAAAGCCAGAAGATCACTGAAGAGAGAAAACAGATCAGCAGGAAAAGCCACCAAAATGGTGGAGAAGGGGCAAACAGCCCTGTACTATCTGCACTACCTGTGCTCAATCTGAGTCTTCTGTCTTATTCTTTTAACAGGTCGCCCCCAGTTTGAGAATCTGAATATATGGCACTTCATTATGAGTTAATATTCCATCGGTGAAACATTGACTTAAAAGAAAAGCCAGGAAGGGTTCAAAATACAACCTTTGCAGATAATTTGAAGAACCTTACACAAGTAATAATTCATACATTCAATTTAATTGTATTTAACTGTAGAAAAACAACAACAAAGAATATCCTCCCAAAACATCACTTATTGCTTGATTAGTGCCTGAGGTTTCTACCCTACTGCAGTCCTCTCCTCACTTCTGTGCATTCTTCCAAATGGGAAGCGCTTGGATCAGCAACACATTTTTCACCCATTTATCCAGACCATGGCCTAGATGCCATGCCCTCTCTCATATCATAAAAGAAACAAGAGTATTTGCTGTATTTTTGAATGTCCCCATTCTTTTATCTCCTTCCCTCTCCTGCTTCCTGCCAGAAACACACATTCTTCAACACATAAAAATAAGGGTGCTAGATCTTTATTTCACTATATATTTAGCACTTCTGTTATATAGCTGTATTATATTTATCCTAACATTTTATTTTATCCATTAGAATTTGGTGGAATCTTTAACAATACTGAGGATACTGATTAAATTCACACAGATTTTAGCACTTGTAATTTATTCCTAAATTGGCACAAACCCAAAACAACCTTAGACCTACTTCCCTCTAGGATGCTTTCATCATTCTAATTGCTACATAAAAAATGGTTGGGAAATTGCATTGCTACCTTGCTATTCTTCATCCCATTTCAATCACATGTTTTGCCACTCATGCATTCCACACGGTTATGGTTTTGATCCAGTCCCAAATTATTAGAGTACACTCAGCTGTATCACACACAATATCTGCTATTAGAGAGACAGATGCCATCAGAATTTTTGAGGCAGCAATCACCACAGATCCCAAGAGTACTCCCAAATAATAATACATCTGTCCTCTGAAAAGAATGCCCAGGTGACTAACTGAGAAGACTGAATCCCCATCCTAGCATAGCAGGGAATGAAGCCCAAATTTTCTTTAGAAAAATGAGTGAGAATCCAGGATAACAAGCCACAAAACAAAGTTTCTGAGCAAGCAGTTTTTTGAGTCACTGTCACTGTCTTGAAGACGATCACGCTGGTGTCAGCAAGATGGGAAACTTCAACCATGGGTATTTCTTTAGGAGCCACCAATAACATCTGAGTACCAAGGTGCAAAACACGAGGGGTATATCTGCAGTTGTCATGATTACAGCCAATTGGATGGTAATGAATAGACACACTGCTTCACACACAGAAAACACACATCTCACTGATGCTGTAAGACAGGCCAAATTCTGAAATGCTTTCCTCTATTGTTCTCTGGTTCCTCTGTGAGGAATTTCTATACCTTCTATTCCTTTCTTCATTTCAAAACACCCTCTTCAGCGCCTTACACTTTTTTTCTTTCTTCTCTTCTTCACTCATCCAGGAACTGCATCAGGCTTTGGTTTAAGTGTCAGCTAAATGGCAATTCAAAAGGATGACAGGCAGACACTAAAGCAAAGGCTGCTGGCCACACCCCATTTTGTCTCTATTGAGTTTCTAACTCTAGGTTAAACTATGGAAAACAATCAGGCAAATATACAAAGATAGTGTAAACCACCTACATTTGCTGCCCTTTACATAATCATGTTCAGACAGGTTCAATTATTAAATTATTGCATCTGTGTGGGAGTACATGCAATTAGAGGATTATTCTTCTTGTGGACTTCCTGTTTTAACAACAGGACAACATAGTACAAGTCAGACAGCCTGTAAGACCAGAACCTATCATGCAATTCTTCATCTGCTTGCTCTAAAATAAAAGGACATTAGCTCCGTTTAGGTTAGAGCCATACTGATGTGGCGTACATGGGAATTCAAGATAAAAACCACTACTCATTCTGTTTCTGTATTCATTCTTTAATACACCTGCTCAAACTGGCATGAAAAGTGTGGTATAAGTGATATATGAATTTAGAGAACATGGTCACTATAAAGGAACATGATAAAATACAGGAGAAACTTCAAATACTGAATATACCAGTTATAATTGCAATGGAAAATCTACTACAGCCAGAAAATCAGGATTTTCCAAATTCTGCTAAGCATCATCATTCTTCTATTTCTTTACGCTCCAACTCCTTTTTTATAAAATAAATATGGACACTGGCACTGTATTTTCCACTGCTTACTGAAACAAAAAAAAAGTAGGCAAAACAACAGACAAATCTTGTAATGACCTAAATAAGGAAAAATAAAGACCTAACTTGCAATGCAAGCATATATTCAGATTCAAATATATTTCAATCACTGTATTGAACAGAACCAGACAAATAAGGCTCACAGCAGTAAAATGGTCATGTCTATATTTCAACAAAAATAATTTTCAGAAGTCCATCCAGACCTGTCTAACAGGTTAACTGAGATTTACTTTATTATAAACATACTGATAAGTCTTGTGAATACAATAAAAATGTAAAGTAAGGGTGCTTCTGAAAACGTGTAGGCCCCATGCAAACCTACCATTCCAATGTAATTTAGTGAACCAGATTCTGTCTACTGAGTCACGCAGATGTAGCATGCAGCTGTTCTGTCCCACAGAGAAATGGCAGATGCCCTTCCATTCTACAGATTTCATTCAAAGTTTGTACATTTAGTGTAATCTCCAATTTTTCAAAAGACCCACCCATGGAGGTAGAATATAAACCTTAACACAGGTACCCATCCATCACCCCTAAAGCCAAGTGACACAATACCCTGCAAAACTCCACAGAACAGATGTCATCTATGGTAGGCTGGACACATAAAACATATCTGTTGATAGCAGTCTTTGGGTAAACTGACTCATATTTCAGCTTCGTGGCAGAGATACTGTACCTACACTGTGAAACTGCATACTCCATGCCTGAACTATGCCTTGCACAAAAGAGATTTCAACATACGGCTGCTAAAGGGTAAGAGGAAACCTTATATGCTCGTTTCTAATCTCTCACGTCCCTTTGTCATTAGAACTGTTAGATTAATTGCCTGGTTTATTCCAGCATCAGGCAGATGTTACAGAACAGCTATACTGAAAAAATGCACGAAACATTATGTCAAGCTTTATGCTTCTTGTCTGCTTAAGACTTCATAATATTTTGGTTTCTAAGACATTATCAGATGAATTAGTCTTGGGTGCAGATGGTGCACTGCTGTACTACAGTTCACAGGAGCATTAAAAGATGAGACTTCGATGGAACATATTCCAAAGTGCAGGCAGAAAGCCAAACAAGTGAATTCGTTCAACTGCACTTCTTTTTTTGTGTGAAGGTATAATGAAATGGACCGAGGAAAGGGGACATCAATGGGGAATACAAGGAATCGTCTTAATAATCCAGGCCCCAGTATCCCAGAAAACTCAAATGATCCCTACTATTATCCTACTGTCTACTTTAAGTTGAAATATTAGCATGCACACAGAAAGATCTTCAGGAATAAACTTTGAGTATAAAAAAAACTTTTCTTTAAGCTGTAAGTGCTCTAAACAGAGAATAAGAACTGAGGCAAGCTTTTTTCCCCCCGAGAGAGGTAAAGAGAAACAGAATAGCACAAAACTGTCTCCAGAAGACTTAAATTTATGACCCAGTTAACACCTTCTTAAAGTAAAGCAGATGCCTTTTTGTGAGTAAACATGTTCCCACATTAGGTAAAATTTCAAATCCATTTTCTGTGTCTGTTTTTGCAGACTGTGTATCAGTCTTTTCTGCTATCATACCCATAACACATTCTGTCATGTTTACAGGTCTGCAAAAAACATCTGCTAGCAGTGGAACATAAGTTTCAGAGGAAAACTTGATGACCCTGTGGAATTTAAGTAGTAACAGTCCCTTACCTATTTCTGTTTAAGGAAAAAAACAACTCTGGAAATACTTTACCTGTCAACCATGACATCCAATGGGATATTAAGGACCTCCTATGACACTTCAAGAAACAGTTCTCAAGGAGGATTTAGCATTTCAGAATTGCTCACAACTGCTTCTTTCTATAATATCATTCTAAACCAGTCCACTAATGGCAATTCTACCATCCTCCTTCTACTGAACATAATAGGTACGAGAGTAGTCTGCAGGGCAAACAAAGATTTGGCCTTCCAATATGAAAAATCATGGCAAAAATGTATTTTAGGGGTCTGATTTTTTTTGTGTGCTTCCCATAAAATGGGAAATAAATCTTGGAATTCAAGAGTCTGAGATATGTTTAAAAAACATTCTTCTCATCAGATGAGATATACTGGACCTTTGCACGTCCCTTCCTCTAGCTTAACTAATAAAACAAGTCTGATCTGTCTAAAGAGAAAATTAGCTTTGATCATGAAAACCAGTGAGTTTGTGGTGAATGTAGGATGAATGCCTGATAGTATTACTGCAGCTATATAAAAACAATCATTAGAACATCATTAAATCTCACAATTTACAATGACAGGGCAATATGAACAACACAACAATGTAGGATCCATCAGCTTAATTTACTGCATTGCTGAGCACAAGTCCATATTATGAGCAGCTAATGACCCTGCCTTAGAAATATAATGATTACAAAGAATAACTTCGCAACTCCACTTTTCTGGACTGTATGTCAAATCGCATGGCATAATAAACAATCACACACACTACAAAAAATAAATGCATGGACAAAGTTCCTAACAAGCAACTCCAGAAAATCTCAATTATCTATCAGATTCTTAATTCAGTAGGAAACCATTCATGAAGAACAGAAAGTAAGACAGCCATGCCTCTGGACTGACATGGTCTAAGACAGACTGAATTCTGAAAATGCACAGGACTTAAAAAATTTTGACTGCATGATTTAAAGGGACAACATTACCAGCCAGGTAGACAATTCCACACTGAGCACAGCCTGATCACCTTAGCCAAGTGACCTAGCCAGCATTGATGCTTCATCACTGCACCCCCAGGACATAAAAATGTACTGGCTTTCTGGTTACCAGCCCAGCCCAGTCCTCAAAGTGTCACTACATTATGCTCCTCAAAGCCTGAAAACCAGGGAAGCCTTCTGGCCCTTTGGAGAACACTGGTCCAGCAGTATGTTCAGGCTAATCAGTGCTTCAATAATATACAACATTGGTGGCTCTGGCACAAATAAATTCAGTAGTCCAGCAGAACTAAGTGCAGCTGCCACTGCCATGACTAGAACATGACAAAAGCTAAAGCTGTCATGACAGCTATGTGGGTTATTTTCACAGCAAAGTACATAAACCCAGAGTATTTATTTCTTCTTGGATGAGGCATTGGATAGTGGTAAGATACAGGTGATTACAGTTAGAACCAAGGCACTTAGCAGCTTGAAACGATCTTATGTGGCCTCCACTCATGCCATCACAGGCTCTTATCAGTCACCTTATTTTATTTTCACTGTATTGAATATGTTGCCACGAGGCACTAGGCATTAAAAGGCTCTAACCAGTTGAATTCAGACTCTCAAGGCTAAATTCTTTACCTAATAAATCATATTTACTCCCTATTATGATGTGAAACTTTCTAGTGTGGTGTAAATAACTTCTTATACCTACCTTAGTTTCCCTTAGAAGACATTGAGTTATAACCATGGTATTGGATTTGCATGGCCTGGTTTTGGAAATGGGGGTGGGCAGGGGGAAAGGGAAGGAGGGATTCCAGGCTGGCTTCTGTGAGAAGATGCTGGACACTTCTTCCATGTCTTGCAGAGCCAATTCCTGGTGGCTCCAAAGACAGATGTGCCTCTGACCAAGGCTGGACCAATTAGAAATGGTGGTAACACCTCTGTGTTAACATATTTAAGAAGAAAGAAAAACAAAAAAGGGTGGTGCAGTTGTAATTGCGGCCAGAGAAGAGCAGAGTGAGAACATGTGAGAGGAACAATGCTGCAGACACCAAGATCAGTGAAGAAGGAGGCAAAGGAGGTACTTCAGGCACTGGAGCAAAGATTCCCCTGCAGCCCATGGTGAAGCAGCTGTGGCCCTGCAGCCCATGCAGATCCACAGGGATGCAAAGATCCACCTGCTCCCTGTGGAGGAGCCCCATGCTGGAGCACATGTATGCCTGAGAGGAGGCTGTGACCCCGTGGGAGACCTGTGGAGAGAGGGGCCCTGCTCCCATGCTGGAGCAGCCTGTCCTTGACAGACTGCACCCCATGGAAGAGTGACCCACGCTGCAGCAGCTTGAGGGGGACTGGTGCCCATGGGAAGGATTCACGTGCAGCAGGTCACAGGGAACTGTTGCTCATGAGATAGAGCCACGTTGGAGTAGTTAATGGAGAACTGTCTCATGTGGGAGAGACCCCAGGGTGCAGCAGGGGAACAACTCCTCTCCCTGAGCAGCAGGGGAAGCCTCGGGTGATGAACTGACCATAACCCCCATTCCTGGTCTCCTTGCGCCGCTGGGGTAGGAGGTAGAGCTGGAAAGAGGGAGGGGTGGAGGGAAGGTGTTGTTAAAGGCTCATTTTTCTTCTCATTATCCTGCTCCAATTTTGTTAGTAATAAATTCAATGCATATTTCTAAGTTGAGCCTGTTTTGAAAGTGACAGTATTTGGTGAATGATCTCTCTCCCAGTCCTTATCTCAACTCATGAACCCTTTGTTACATTTTCTCTCCTATGTCTAGCTCCAGAAGGGAGTGAGTGAACGGCCTTGGTAGGTGCCTGGCATCTGGCCAGGGCCAACCCATGACACCATCTTTTGATCCTAACTAGTTCCTAAATAAGAACAGAAGTAGGACAGACTTTGGAAAACAGAAGCCGTATTGGTGATGCACAGCTCTCTCACAGGCCCTTATTTATTGGGCAGGTTCTGTTTTGTTAACATGTTCGTTTACAGTATGATGCAGAATATAGTACCTGGAAAAGAGGTTATCAGTTACTGAGGTTATCACAGCAGATTCTGATGCCTCATGCCACGTGGATTCTGCAGTCTGTCTCAATGGAAAAGCCTTGAGAATTTTGGAGACTCTGAAGACTCTGCAGGAAACCTATCTGGTTGAGTGGGAGAGCTGGGTTACACAGGCATCTCCCAGCTTGTGCTCCACTTGTACTGCTAGGAGATTGATTATTAATAATTTGCAATTTTGCCTTAAAAAAAGTGACCTGGGGATTGCATTTGGGTGATTGTACTTTGTAAAGCAGCACACACCAGAACTCAAGATTGTCTGAAGCAAAAAGAAGAAAGAAAGTTCTGCATCCTCCAGACTCCTCATAAAAGACGAGAAGCTGCTTAGATATAGTCAGGAAGGAATATAAAATCCCTTTACCTTCAAAGGATTTTGCAAGTAAAAAACACTAAAGAAGAACACTAAGTGAGTTAAATCATAAACCCCCCGTGCTGTACCCTGCCAGGAATTGAACTCTGACAATCCTTGTGGGTCCCTTCCCACTCAGGATACTCTGTGATTCTGGTTTTTTGCAGCTTATCCTATTCTTTTCCTCCATTCCCAGGGACAAAATGCTTCAGCAGAAGGCTTTTCAACCTAAGCACTTTCATTGAAGACAAGATCTCTTAAAGGTAGAGTGAAATCAAGATTTTGATCAGGGATTACAGTGGAATGCCAGCAATATCTTACATACTATATGTTACACTTCCGGATTGTCTCATTCCCTGTATCCCAGTGGAAGCACACTGCCCTTGCAATCTGCCACATTTGATGACACTGCAGAAACCAGTACATAACTAATGCAAAACACTAAAAAAGTGTAGAAGTTAAGAAATTACACCTGCAAGCATAATGAGATATACAGTCTAAGAGAAATTTTCCTTTATAATTCTAAAAAGGTCATTAATGTAACTAAGCTGTATTTGGTAGCTTTATCAGTAAAATAAAATAAATCAGATTATGAAAGCTTCTTTATTTCAATAGTGAAAGAGCCGGTTTTCAAATGACTCCTCTCTTTGCTTTAAGATATAACCACAAAATTCTTATCAAAACCACTGTCTTGAGTAAAAAATGTCTCCTCAAGTGCTTTGAGAACAGCAGATGAAAGCAAGAAATATGAGAGCAAGTCATTTGTCCAAGGTCACACACCAGGCCAATAGCAGACCAAGGAAGAAAAACACTGTTGCCTCATTTGGAGCTGCCATCTGTTCATAAAGCTAGACTCCAAACACATTCTTTAAACAGATTTGGCCCCTCTGTTTAACTCAGCTTGAACCTGCTCAACAAAACAACATATATCCCAATTTCCACTGGATAATGGAGTCCTTTGGATCTAATAAATTCACAGTGGAAATGAAATATCTGAACTTTAGGATGGCAGAAAAATGGATAGCACAAACTTGCTATCTTCTACATATACGTTCTTTATTCATCAAGGGTTTTAAAGCTGTTCTTCCAATAGACTTTGAAATAAGCATTACAGTGAACTGGCTTCAGCACATCAAAAGTTCCTGTGCTCAGAAGCTGCCCAAAACACTGATCTGTCATGTGCAACCCTCTTCAATTGCCTGTCATGTGTGCTAAGCAATTTCAAAATAAGCATGGGTGCCAATGAACAGTTACTAATGGCACAGAATGAAAAGACTTGTGCCAATTCACCAATTCCAGAAGTGATCTTCGCCCACATAGTCCAATTGCTTACTTACCAAAGACTAAGAAATGGTGTAGGAACCCACCTAAGTTCTATGCTAGTTCTTTCACAGCAGACTTCTGCAAAATTCTAAGTAGCAAACAAGACAGTACCAGTAGTTTTCACTCCAGTCACAATCTACACAGCAAATGAACTGAATATCACTGGATTCACTGGGGGTCTTCGAGCAGGAAATCTGAACTGTTTCTGATATAGTGTGAAGGGGAAGTTGGACCAGATGTGGGACCCACCGTGGTCCCTTCCAGCCTTACCCATTCTGTGAGAATGGATGGTACTGCAGACACTTCTCTGAACATGGAAGAACAGATACAATCATTTTTTCATGGGGCTACTCAAGCTATTCCCAACCTGGAATCCATCCTATCACAGGAACCTATCTGATCCTGGCAAGGTTTATGAGAGCCTTCGGAACAACTTTGTTACTTGATAATACATCAGCCACAGAGAGAAGTGTTTCTGCAACCATTTAGTATTTAATCCTTCAGCCAAGATCATTAGCAAGGCAGGCTTTTAGACTTGCTGGTAATGTCCATTTTTGTATGTGAGTAGCTACCCAGGGGAAACAAAGCTAATCTGAAACACTAACATTTGAGGGAAGGGCAAGACACAGACGCAAACGACACAATGAGATGGGTACACAAGAAAGAAAAAAAACTCCAAACACAAAAGCCCCAAACAAACAAAACAATAACTAAAAAACCTTAATAAATAAGCAGAATTTGGCACAGTTATTATGCCTGTTGTCAAACCTAGCCAATATAAATATTCTTGGTTCTCATCTTATTTTACGGTTGTTCACAAAAAGTCCACAGCCATGACACTTGACAATAATTGTTTAGTTCTCTATGCGTGTTATTAACTTTTAAGAACTTTTTAGGGGGAAATATTTAATTCTCTCTGTCTTACATTTCTCAACTGATTTCTTAGAAACAAGACTCTACACAGTTCACAGTGTCTGTCTTGCTAACAATAACTTCACAAACCATCATCCTTCTTCAATGATGTTTGAAAGAGCCATTCAAACCTTAAAATAAAACCTCAAAATAAACTCAGTCCTCCAGACCACACAAAATTAGCAGCTGAATGAGGATGAAAACAAGCCTACTGACCACACAAATGAAAAACCTAATCACTCAGCACATAGAATTGTAGAATAATTTGGGTTGGAAGGGACCTTACAGACCATTGCTCCAACAGGTCCCCATCTTTCTTGTGTTGAGGGCCCCAGAGCTGGATGCAGTGTTCCAGGTGGGGTCTCACCAGAGCAGAGCGGAGCAGAGCAGAGCAGAGGGGCAGAACCCACTCCCTTACCCTACTGGCTATGCTGCTCTGGATGCGGCACAGGACATGTTTGGCTTTCTGGGATGTGAGTGCACATTGCCAGGTCATGTTGAGCTCTTCGTGCACAAATACCCTTTAGTTCTTCTCTGCAGGGAGTCCCAACCCATTCTCCACCCAGCTTGTATTTTTGCTTGGGACTGCCCTGACCCAGGTGCAGGACCTTGTATTTGGCCTTTTTGAATCTCACAAGGTTCAAACAGGCCTCTCTCTGAAGCCATCCAAGGTCCCTCTGGATGACATTCCTTCTGGAACTCCAGTGTGTAAACTGCACCATTCAGCTTGGTGTCATCAATAAACATGCTGACGGTGCCCTTGATCCCACTGTCTTGAGTAACCAACAAAAATACTGTGAAGTGGTTGTCCCAATACCAGCCTCTGAGGAATGCCAGGCATAACTGCTTTCCACTTGGACCAAGAGTTGCTGACCACAACTCTTTCAGAGGAACCACACAGCCATTTTTTTATCCATGAAGTGGTTCACCCATGAAATCACAGAGTCTCAGGATATTTTGAGATGGAAGGGACCCACAAGGATCATCAAACCAGCTCTTAAGTGAATGACCCACAGGGATTGAACTGTGACCTTGGAGGCAGCACCATGCTCTACGCAACTGAGCTAATCTCAGGGTCAAATCCATGTCTCTCCAGTTTAGAGACAAGGACGGCTGTGTCAAATGCTCTGCACAAGTCCAGGGAGGTGATGTCTATTGCTCTTCCCTCGTGCATCACTTCTGTAACATCACAGAAGGATGCTGAGTTCAAAATTAGTTACTCTATGTCCTCTGCCTTACCTTCTTTGAAAAGACACAAGGAAAAGGTATTGGGAGAATCAAGTAAAAGAGGTAAGGAACAAGACTTCATCAGTTCCTAAAATAAAATTTTAAGATTTATAAACATGCCTGGCACATATAATTAAGTCTTCACCTCACTATGACAGGGCAATTCTGCATCACTATTAAGTTAATGGTCTCCTAATAGCCATGCTGCATTGTTAAGACATTTCTCACAAGCAAACTGCCATGCTGACATAAAAAGGATTTGTCAGCAATACAAAGACGTTATCATTATATCAGAATAGTACTTGCCCTCCACCCAACCTGAGTGACCAGAAATACTCTGTTATTTGTTATTATGAGGATGATACAAGATAGCCTACTGCATAGCATATGCAGAATCACTGCATACATATATTGTGGAATAAAGTTATGTTAATGATGTTAATATGGAATAAGATATCATGGAATAATATTGATGCACATTTGTAGCTTCTGAGAGTCATACAGGCTAACATATAACACAAACTGACTTGTATCTGCCATCAACCGTTTAAGAAAGAGGTCTGTAGTACACACACAGTAGCCAGAAATCTCAGGTTAAATTTTTATGCTTTTTAGCTATTCATTAGTTTGATTTTAAAAGGTTTTTATCTGTTCTACATTCTGTAACCAGTCTCACATCCAAGTACTACAGATGAAGCGCTGAGACACTTCACAATACAGCTAACACTTCCCTCTCTGGATGTCATGGTGAGACAAGATCACATGGTTACTTCAGGTTGCCTTCTACACAGCACAGGCTCCTAAGCTCAAAATTCCAGGTTTCCAGCCTCTTAGTGTCAGGCCTCCTTTAAAAAACAGATCCTGCTCCCATGCTAACAAACGTGTTCTTCTGGTCATCCCCATGTGCCAACATGAGTTTTACTCTGATTAGCCAGTTCAAGGTAGAAAAACAGGCAAAAAATTATTGTCATCACCATCATTCCTGCCCAGAGAAAGGAAAGGTGACTGGCTTTCCAGGCACACTATTTTTCCAAGCCGAAACAGTCTTAAGGCCAGACAGGAGAGAAAAAGGACAAGCTCTTTGGGCAGGAGTTAACCATTAGATCAATTTGGCTTTTGTGGTAAAACTTCACCTTAAGCTTGGTATCATTCATGTCCTGTTAGAAGCTTGCTCCCAAAAGTAATTTGGCTGATGAAGATCTCTAAAAATACATTCAGTGTAAAACATTTCCTCTGCAGCTGGGGGTAAACAAGTCAGTGGAGCTTTTCCTATCATGTTTATTGGATTCTGTGATTCAGGCCTAAGGGTCTTCCAGAGGAAAAATAAAGTGATGTATGCACTCTTTCCAGAAACAAAAACACTGTTCAGCAGGAAAACCAAGCAAATGAAGTACAGCATTTTGGTTTCTTATTTAACCACACAAAACCTCAACTTTAACTAGACCAGCACTAACTCATACAAGTGAGAAAGCATTAGGAACTTTATATCTCCCATTACTGGGGTAGTGTTTGTATAACCACTCTTTCACTAGCTGCCAAGATGACCTTCTTACAGAAGGATGAACAATAACATTAATCCAACTGTTTATTATAATTGATTGCAAGCAGATGAGAACACTAGTCACAAAAATCTAATGCAAAGAGTCTGACAATGCAGCCAGATGGAAATTCCTTTGGAAAGTCAAATAGTCCCTCACCCGAGAAAATATTTAGAAATTGAGTTTATTGGGAGGGCATAATGCTCTTCAGGTCACAACAGAGAAGTGTTTTGACCAGCTGCTGTTTAAACATGGCCAGTCCTTTTCATCCCTCTATTTTCACATGCTTTTTCCTTCCCAAACAACCCAGTTCTATCCCTTTCCCTGCCTTTGGTTTCTCCCCTAAACATTCCGTAAGTCCTGTGTAAACCTGAAACAGTCTTCCTTTGTATGCTACAATGTGTCCTCTATCTCCAGGCAGCAAAACCAGGAAGTCTGTGAGGTGCTCCAGCACTGACTCATCTTGATGCATTTCTATCCCAGGTCATGGGGGTGAGGCTGCCCCAGGACAATGCTGGAAGGGGCCTTTCCTTAGAATCCTTACAGTGGATCTCTGCCTGCCACTGTCCCTTGTGCTCTTCTGGGTTTGAGGAGATAGGCTACGGTGATGGGGCTGGGAGCAGGTGAGGAAAGGGTTACTAAGGCTCCTCCACCTGCCAGTGTTTCTCTGCACTACCTTGTGGAGCACAGGCAAGTTTTTTTCACATAAACTAACAGTTTATCACTATTACTTCTTAAGCAAGAAAAGAGGGCAATGCTGAGGGAAACAAAGACAATATGGAAGCTAAAGTAGCATCTCTCTCAGAATTTAGGGTTGTCCAAAATTAAAACTAATTTTCAGGCCTCAGCCTTTTTTTTTTTTTTCTGCTTTGTTCAGCATTTCTCACAATGCTTTCACTAGATAATCTTGACAAAGAGCCTAAAAACTGTATAACACTCACAAGACATGTAGTAACTAGATATATCTGCTTTGTAGAGATGTAGTTAAAATACAGGAAAACTAAGAAACTTTGAACCTAGGCATCATTTAGGTGAATTCAGATCTGGGATCTCAGTTCCATTCAGTTGACTCCTAGTCCTTTATACTAGACCTTCAGCTTTATCCTCTGGATTTTGTTTTCAGCTCCCACCTGAGACACAAAACTTTCATATCCTCATCTGCTTTGCCACAAAATGGGATCCTCAGACCAAAAGTTCTTTAGCCTTCACTGAAGCATAACAGCCTATGTGAGCACAAGAAGAAGACATTTTGATGCTCATGTTTGTTACAGACATACAAAACCTGTGGCAGAGAAATTTTAAAAATTACTATTACTGTTGTTGTTGTTGACAAAAACAAACCACAAAAGCAAGCAACCAAAAAACCACAAACCCAAAAACCAAATTCTATCTCACTAGACAAAAAATGGTTCTTTCAGCAACTCTTGGTCCATTGACCAGACCTCAGAGAAGAGGTTTTAGAGGCAAGAACATCATGAAATACAAAATCCTGAAGCACTGAAACCAAAGCACAGATGCATAGCTTCTGACTTACTCATTCAAGCCACTCTTGTAATTCCCACAGGAAAAGTATTTCTTTATTTATAGAAAGAGATAAGGAGAGGGCCAGTGTGAGGTGCTTGGTCACAGGGTGGATGGTTTGCACTATAAGACAGAATGTGTGTATGTCCTTTCTCTGTTTTCAGGGAAGAAGAGTTCTGATTTGCAAGATGGTAATCTCCATGTGGGTCCTCAGATGTCCCCAAATTAGAGGGGTTATATATAATATTAGATAGCGACAACTCAGCTACTCTGAGAAGCAGTTGTCCTGACTTGTCCTTAGATAAGCTGCACAAAGCTACCAGGTCTCTGATCCCTAACCTTGACCTGAAGGTTCTTACACAGTATATTCTCTCCTTTATCACTTACAATCACTTCATACTGCTTAATCTCCCCTTGATATTTTAATTTTTTTCACAACAAACAAATATTTAATGGGTCTCCTATGAAATGGCAACAGAAAGAAAAGAGGGATGACAGTGTATAGACAGAATACAACCACTGAACAGTGAATCAGACCTATCTTTGTCATGCAGCACTAAGCTGTTTCTCATTTTGCTTTAGTAGATGAAAGGACTGGTCCTTGCTTGATTTAAATCAATGTTCCATTTAATGCAAAAGATCCATACACATGTACACCAAATTAAAATTAAAAAGACATCTGTGGCAAATCAATGCACTAAATCTGCCACAGCCCTCCTGATTCTCTGTCCAGTCTTTCAAACACAAAGCCATCCCTACCACAAATTTCATTCATAAATTAACTTCTCTGAAGACCTCTGGGTGTAGACAATTTGTACCAATACCACAGTATAACTACAGTATTACCATCAGCGGAAGTAAAAAAGGAATAACCGTGGGAGGGTTACTATGGTTTGCTAAAGAAGCTGCTTATCCATAGCAATCTTTCACTCTGTCAGACTCTGTCAGACAGGTCCTCCCAACCATCAATAGGATTTATTCTTCCTTTAACAAAATACTTTCTAATCTCAAGACCATCATGGAATTCCTTCGCTGCTTGCAACTGTCATGGTTTAACCCCAACTGGCAATCAAGAACCACACAGCCACTCACTCACTCCTCCCCCTTCCCCAGTGGGAAGGAAAATCTGAAAGAAAAGTAAAATGTGTAAGTTTAAATAAGAACAGCTTAATAAGTGAAACAAAATATAACATCATCATTCTAATAATAATAATGATAAATAACAACAAACACAAAAATAGTGATAAAGAGGAATAAAACCCAAGAAAGATAAGTGATACACAATACAGTTGCTCATCACCCACTGGCCAGTGACAGATCTGCAGCTCCTGTACAACACCCCCCAGTTTATATACTGGGCATGATGTTCTATGGTGGGGAATATCCCTTTGACCAGTTCAGGTCAGCTGTCCTGGCTGACCTTCCAGCTGGGCTGGGCTCCCTTCCAGCTTCTTGTGCACCTGCTCACTGGCAGAGCACAGGAAGCAACAGTCCTGACAGCAACAGCCAAATCATTAGTGTTTTATCAACATTATTTTCCTGCTGAATCTAAAACATAGCACTGTACCTGAAATTAGGAAAAAACTAACCCCATCCCAGACAAAATCAGGACAACATCAAATATTTCTGATCTTATACATTTTCCATATTCTTTTTCAAATATTCCTGCAATTATGTGGGCTGAATAACATAAAGATAAATCACTTCGGTTCACTTTTAGAATTAGCAATCCATAAAGATTCCCACAAAAAGAAAAGCAAATCTGCCTGCTAAATACTTCGTAATTTTTGCTTATCTTAATGTTCAACTCAGTCTTCCTTTTCAACCACCAGTCACTTCCTATGTTGTGATTACAGGAACCAGTTCAAAAGGCTGGTACTGCACTAGAGGACATGAGTGACACATAGAAACATAGCACTTTGCGAATGCATATTCAGGAACCAACCAAGCACTTCAATTTCAAGCCACAGTGCTTATGCAGCACTTTCTTAGAACTGCCATTATCAAAGGCTCAGATTGATTCAGACACAATTCATCCAGTGGTGGCTACCTGCAGTCCTACTACAACCTGGCCCAAAGACTTGATAGTCAGAGAAGTACATCAGCCAGGTACTGGGAGACAAATTCCAGCATTACACCAGCTGGAGTGGTCCTGAAGATGGGACATTTTGCTACAAACACAAGTGAGTTCAGACTCCTTGACAGACTGTTTTCATGGGAGTGATGTCCAGGTATTAGAAAGATGAATTACTTGCCTGTAGAATAGTCTTGTTAAGGTGTAGGGCTTGTCACGCTTCAGTGATCACAGACCTAGCAGGAGGTTAGCAGAGCTGGGGGAGAAGGATGCACCACTGAGAGTGGACGCAAAGAATGCAGAATTTATAGGCCACAAGGTCATTTGGCAGAACTCCCAAGATAAGGAAGTAAGAAAGCCAACACTCCAGCTGGGTAAAGGGTAATTCTGGCAAGGGAAAAAGACTCAAGAAACCCACTGACTCAAAGAAGAGAAAGACTGAGCATGCAGACTAATTAACAAAAGAAGCAAGGGAATCATTTTACCAAGAGAAGACAGAATACTAATCAATATTAGTATTAATAAGAGAACTATGTAACCTGTAATGAATGAACATTAATGCCTTTGTATGCTAAAATGTAGAAATAGTAAAATGTTTTGATAGCCTGTGTGCCGGGTTTGTGGGTTTGCCACCCAGCACCCCTTTCTGTACAGAACTGTAAATGAATCAAATACCTCAGTTCTGTGCATGGATCAGCCTCTTGCATTAACAGGTGAAAGAATCCATTTTGGGACAACAATCTTGGTGAAACAAATGGGAGAGCTATAAAGCCTTGCCTGGAGCATTTTGTTGTCCCCAGCAAAGGAGAATCAGATCAGAAAGGATTTGGACCAGTTTGACTGAGGACTCCATCAAATCCTCTCCAGTGTCAAGGCAGTGAGCAACTCAAAGGTGTAACACTCCAGAGGTATTCTGAGCAAGGGCAAAAGTGGTGTGAATTTCTGGACTGGTGAGTATCAAATTTTATTTTGTTGTAATTGATCAGTGGGATCAGTCCTGGGCTGACCAGTAGGATTGGTACTTGAAAACTTCAAGCTCTGTGTAAATTGGATAAGGATTCAGAACAGTGACTGTCACTGTAAACAACAAAAACAGTGTGTGAAAGAGGGGAGAGGTCCTCCTATCTTTGCTGACATGAGGTCAGAGCAGTGTGTAACTAACAACAGGGGATCAGAACTGGGAAGAAAATAAATAAATGCCTAGGCTTTAAAATTGTTACACACAAACTGCGTGATGGGAGAGAGTGCTTTCTCTTTCTCTGATGATAAGGAGTCAGAGCAGAGAGTAAAAAATTATTTGTGCTGGAGGTCTGGACCTAAGGATAAAGGAATTGGGCAATTGGGTACTGGCAAACCTGTCAGCAATTCTACCCTGTAGCCCTTGGGGTTTTATTTTTAAAAACTGGAGTAAGCTGGGGAAGATCCAATAACTAAAGATAAAATGAATAAATATTGCAATCAGTGGTGGACACCTTATAAATTGGAGAATGGGGAAAATGGATTGTTGCGGTTTTATCTTGGAGTTGGTGTTTTGTTGCTGACTTGGTAAATGGGATCAGTTTTGGTTTATGTTGATGCTCTTATGGCATTGTATAGAGATGCAGGTATTCAGAAAAGGTGTATGCTGGAACGAGATATGCTGATACCATGTACTAAGGAGAAAAAGGCAAAGATCATGTGTTGCAGAGGGGATGAGGCAGAAATTGTGTGAATGTTAGTTCCCTCCTTTTCACACCATATACCATTGGAGTGGGGATGGATAAAGACAACATGGATCAAAATAAAGAGCATATGGGAAGCAAGGATTTTAGTCCTGCTGCTGGCCAGACTCAGGAAAATAATCAGCTGGTGATACAGGCATCTTTAAAACAAGCAATGGGGGCCTGCCAGTTTTTATACATGTCCTTTTTTATATTTCATATTTGTTGAATTGGAAGTATCTGTTGGTTTGTACTGAGAGAATCTTGAAGGAATGTATCAGCTTTTGGAAACTGCTAACCGATAACCCTGACTGGGGGCATGCGTAGGCTAGATTGATTACCGTGTTACTGTGGAAAGAAAAGAGATTGGCATTACAAAGGTGAAAGAAACAGAATAAGCAGGGGGTTTGGGGCCTGAAAGGCCCCTGCTTTCCCTGCACAAACACACACACAGTTTTGGCCTGAATCAGTGTGATATTTGTAGGCAGTAAGGGTCATTGAAGAGGTGGAAACATTATGATGCTGGAGAATTTTTTACAATGAATGAGGGGACTAGGGGAAAATATCAAGGAATCCCCAGGAAACCCTCTAGTTCCAGTAAAACCAGAGAAACAATGAATTTGTGATAAATAGCAGAGCTACATATTCAGTAAAAACTATCTGTAAGGACTAAATAAAGTTACAGCACTGATTTTTGGGGCAGTTTTATGGCCATTCCTACAACTCACAGAGTGGACAATTGGAGACACTAAACTGACTCATGAGTTTCTATATGCCAGAATGTCCCCGTCCTTTGTAGGATGAGATTCATTATGTAAGTTAAATGCTTGAGTCAGAAAGCTCTATATATCACAAGAAAAAGCACAGAAAGCTCAAATCTGTTTACTAATGATCCAGACCTCAGAGGAATAAGAGAGTCAGCAGGAACAGGATTTAAAAGCAATAAACCAAATAACTGTGGACAAATACTTATTTAACTGCTTTGGATTTTAAAGATGCTTTCTTTTGCATTTCAGTGGATGAATAGAGCCAGACTCACACTCACACACCAGGTGAAAGAACCCACTGTGGAACAACAGGAGGAGGCCTTGGAACCAGAGTTTTCTTACTCTGAAATGTAAGGAATTCCTCTTTTGTTATGTAAAAACATGCTTTCCTTAATGGATCTGTTATATATATAATCAGTTAATTCACGCTCAGATATGAAATATCATACTGTTAAATTGTGTCTTAGATCCTGGTGGGGGGGGTGTTCTTGGGCTCAGCCGAATGCAATTCCGGGAATCATGTATTTTTTCACCAAAGGGACATTTACATCTTAAAACTGCAGACTCGCCCTGAACAGGGTGTAGTCTCTGCCCGCTCAGCTTTTGCATTCGAATGGAGTATGAGTCCGGGCTGAACACAATGCCGTGCTCACCGGACGACATTTACATCCGAAAGGGACGGCATCTGTCCAAAAGTAAGAAATTCACTTCTGCCAGGAAAGGATCTGAATTACGCTGAAATATCATACAGCACCACCTGGACATATACATCTCTAAAGAAGAGTTCTCAGCATCCATATCGGTGAGAACTCCTCCCAGGCCAAGTGCTAACGGGCAATCAGAACTCAGATGTGTGAGAACTCCTCCCCGGCCAGGTGATAACGAGCGGATCGGAACCAAGATATGGAACATCCAGAGACATCTGATAACACTCCCCAGTGATGAACAAACTAATCAAGGACAGGATGAGCTTCTGTCCACTTCAGTTCCTAGAATAGAATCCCTTTATGAACATGTTGAATAGAAGTTAACTCTCCAAAACTCCGAACTCCGCGCGAAACATAGTATATAAACCCGCTGCAAAAAGCAGCAGTTGTGAACTAAGGAAGTCTGGTACGATAGAGACTAGCCTTTCGTTCACCCAGTACCAATCCCGGGCTTGGTACTGTGTCTCTTTCGATCGTGGCATCGCGTTTCCGATATTTCGGACTTTTAATAAATTTTATGATATAAAATTTTAATATCGAATTTGGCTATCTATTTATTTCAGATCTAAAAACTGAGACTGATGCATCAAGTGATGAAGTAGAACAAAGCTGCTCTGAACAGTGAACTATCAGAGATTTTGGAGAAAAAGGCATCAGTCTTAAGATTTTTATGTACTTATTTTTTTGTCAACATAGTCATAGCAACATATGCCCCCAGTGAGTTAATGCTTGTGTCAACAACAAGGTTATTCTGCTAATAAAATTTAAGCCATTCCCCAAGCAAAACAATTTATCCTACTAAAAAGATTTATTCTTAAATCAACAAAATTACATCTTGCTTTGATTGTGTATCTGTTAGCTAGGGATGTGATTCTTTTCCACTGTCATTGCCAGCTTAAGCATAAAAGTAAAATTTCTCAAGCAGGACTGACTGTTCTAGTAAGGATGTGAGCAGATGTAATGCTCTTACCAGATTCTAACCTGCTAATCTGCCAATATCCTCTGAATCACTAGACTGACTGATTTACTCATTTTTCAATTAAATACAGTCAAGGCAGAAATGAGCAAAACCTTTGCAACTGTGTGAACTGAAATAAACAGTAAACCTTGGCAGGATCATAGTTGATAGAAAGAGCAACTCCTACACAGTGAGTAATACCCAGCATGTCATACAGATGAAATAAATTCAGAGACGTGAAAGAGAAGCATGTGAGCAAGTAAAGACAACCAAGAAACTGCAAGCTTACGGATCTGCGAAAAGGAAAGGACAATAGTGCTGACTGCTTCATCAGCATGACTATCATGGTTCCGAGAAGTTTACTGCAAATTTGCATTATACTGGCATTGTATATCAAAAGCTCACGTTCAGTTTGTCTTTTCCAAGGAACCAAAGTGAACTACCACATCATGAACTTTCTGTGGAAAATAGGTGGTTATTTTCCTCAGCAATGTCTCAGTGAAACAACTGATTTCAGATTCCCCATGGAGATTACCAGGGTCACACAGAAGAACATCATAAGGATCATCTATGAGTTCCTTCAACAGATCTTCCAACTATTTAGCAAAAATCTTCCTGTTGATGCTTGGAATACAAGCAAGATTGAGAAATTCCAAAATGGAATTCATCATCAAATTGAAGAACTGGAGACATGTTTATCAGAAGAGCAATCAAAGGCAAGAAACGCTTTTCAAACATGGATCCTAAAAAGCTCTACATACAGCATAAAAAAGTACTTTCAAAGAATCACCAATTTCCTAAAAGATAAGCAATACAGCCATTGTTCCTGGGAAGCAGTTCAAATGGAATTGAGAACATGTAATATAATTTTTGACAGTCTTCTGAAAAAAAAACCTACATAAAGAGGTAAAATCTTTTGTTTTGTTTCTTTTTAATAATACAATAATTTTCCCCTTCTTGATAGGTTTTTCATTTCCTTTTTCAAATTTTCATTTGAAAATTTTAGTAATTTTCAAATTGACAGTTGGGGCTTGTTTTCAAAAAACATTCAGTGCTCTAAGTTAAACATGCAGAGTACTCAAATGAAAGGGCACTTGGTATTACTGCTTCTGTAGAAGATAAGCTCTTTAAGAATACAACTGGATATTGCTCCTGTATTGTCTTTTTGCACCATAAAAAAAGGTTTTGTGGTCTTCCCACATTATATAACAGTCATTTTACAACCTGAAAAATTTACATGCGGACACTGCATAGATTTTATTTTTGCATTATTTCACTAATCCAGGAGAAAAGTACAAGATGCAGACATGCATAAAGCAGACAGACCTTCCTGTAGTCTTGCACACTATGAAGATCTTAAATTACAAAACAGATGAGAATTTAAGATCACCAAGACATCTTTAAACTAAAAAAATGATAGGTAGTCCTCCCAAACAAGAAAAGTCAGTTACCAGCTTTGATCCTTATTTTGCCAGTATAATTGTCTTCACAGTCTGTGGAGATATATTTATATCTATTTCTATATATATGAAATATATATATTTGTATATATGATATATATTTATATATATAGATAGATTTATATATAGTTTTCTATGCAGCATATTGAATAACTACAGCATAGATTTTCAGGACACGTTGATTCACAACACTATGTAAAATATGCATTCAATGTTTTGAAGCATATTGAATATGCATTCAATGTGCTTCAAGTTCATAAGCAGACAAAATTCATTTGAAAAGAACTACTGTATGAACACAGATCTTAACAAATTTCTTCCATTCCTCTCCCATCTTTCTTTCCTTCATTCAGGCAGAACAATGCACTACTTCAAGTTATCATCATCTTCATCAGTTTAACTGTTACTCAAGACACCTTGAATACCCTATGGTCTCTGTACCACTCTCTATATATTAGAAAACTGGACGACTTCTGACATGGATTTTTGCCACCTCAGATCTCCTATATCTTCAAGCATATCTCATTCCTTATATATTTTTATCATAAATGGAATGTGTCAAATTGGAATGTAAGAAAAGAGTTAAAATATTTCTGTGCCTTCTGGAACTGGGGAAGAAAAAGGGACTATTTAGACAAAAAAATTCAATGTATTGTTACCATTACCTGAGGACAGAATCTCAACATTTTGCTAACAAGTTTGAGGGCTGGACTGTAAATTGGGTTGTCTTCCTTTCCTTTATTCAAATGAAATATATCTTTTAAAATCCCTTCTGACTTGGTGGGGGGGGGGAAGGAAAACTTATTCTGCATGCAGCTATTGTAATAGAATTGTATTATTCCTTATTCCAGGAATGCAACAACAGGGTATTTACAACTGCCTAATTTTAGGCATCCAAATTAAGACACTGGGCTAGGGCAATCAGGCCCACCCACCTCCCTCTCACATGCTCCTGCTTTACAGAGACAGGGAGGAAAGAATGGGTTTCAGACTCCTGAATATAATTCTGCTTTCCATCACCAAGGGAAGAGCTCAGTTCTTAACCGGTTGTATAGGGAACATAAGATCAGTTTGGCACATAGATAATGTTCCCAACTTCATTAATCAGTCTCTGTTTTATTAATTTAAACACTTTGCAACTATGTTGACATTTAAGTCACATTTGATGTCTGCAAAATATGCTCAAGTACACTTAATTCTGATTTCTTTTTTTTTTAATTTGCTGCTTTTAATGTGTGGTTACTGTGGGGAATTAATGTAAACCAATTTTGGATACCAAGCTCAAGGAAGTTGATGAACTGAAGCCCATGACCTTTAGGTTTCCCTATGCATAATGTATCAGGCAAGATGATGTAAGGTTGTATCAATGTACCTGTATTTACTTTCTTTGCTCTGTTTTGCACTGGGATTCCAGTTTCTGAAACACCAAGAGTCCGCACAAGCTTCAGCAGATATGACTGGTAACAACCTTGCACAGTCTACTGGATTCTAACTGGATTCTATCAGTTCTTCATGGGATCACAGCACATTTTGGTTAGGTAATGACAGCACCATGACCTAAAAAAAGCCCATCCCTGGACAGTGTGCAAACATTCACTTCCTTCAGCTGCTCTTCTCAGGAGCTACTTCCATGAATATAAACCAGATATGCCTATTAACTCATTCATTCTTTACTGTCAGTTATGACTCACACTTCCAAAATGTAGGTTAGTTGGGTTTTATTGAAAAGGGGAAATAGAGACCTTATTAGATGATAATTTGGGGTATCCAGGTAAGCTTACCTAACTGATATCAGCTAAGCATTTATAGGGAACACAGTTGTTTAAGAACTGCCTATGCTAGCTCTCTGTAAAAAATCTGTGCTTTTACAAGCTAAAGTTAACTGTATCTTTTAGAAGAAAAAAGAAGTAGCTGTAACCAGTACTATTTTCACATTTCTCACCTGGAATTCAGTCTTAACCAACAGTGAGGAAACAACATGCAACTCTCTACTCCTGTGGAAAGAGCTGCATTTTCTGAAATTGAATATGGTCTTCTACTATTTGAAGTCAAATAACTAAATCTTGACTTTTTTCCTTACATGAGTACTTAAAAATTAAGTACTGAAAATTTCTATGAAAAATTCTAGACTACTGTTTCACATGTAACTCTTACAATTAAGCGTTTTGTAACTTTTTATCACTGCTGTAACTGGAGACCAAAAGAAACAAAACCACGTCTGTTTGTTAAGGTTTTTTAGTGTATTGGTTTTGATATCCTTGTGAATAGACATCACTTCAATGTCTACCTTAATCAAGCACTCTAATACCATGCCAGTGGGTACAAGAACAAAAGGGGGGGCGGGGGNTCTTAGAATTAGTAACAATTTCAAAGCCACTTAAAATTTATTTTTTAAAAAAAATTTGACTACATTTCAGGATCTTCTTGATTTTTTTCCTGGTTAAAAGCAGAAAAAATGAAAGTTCATATTCTGCAGGGAAGCACCACCTGAAATGATCACTGCTAACACTTATACCATATTGTACTGATCAATGAAAGGTTGGATTACTTTGAAATACAGACAGTTGTGAGCTGGAAAAGATAAACTGCAATTCTTCCAAGATGAAGAGCGGAAGTAAGAGAATTACCAAAGGGCAAAGAATTACCAAAGGGCAAAAAATCAGCCCCCTGATTTCACACTTTTCCAGTTTCAGCACATGGGAACTACCACCCAATCAAGGCCTGGTATCAGGGCTCATGAAGCTGCTTTAAATACCTATTAAGCACCCTCTCCAGTCGTTGATTCAGAGATCACAGTCTTCTATCTGCTAGAATTTGCTTTAAAACTTTGGAGCTGCATAATTTTTTTTTGAATATCCCAATGGTAGTAAGTACTAAATCACAAAAACAAAAATCCAAAACTATTGTTCACTACAGTGGAAAGAAAGTTATTTTTAAGATGGAAGTGGTCATCTACTACCAAGCACCTGGATATACTGCATGATACTATTCACAGAATTTATTAAAGCCTTTCTGGATTAAAAACCTACATCTTTTGTCAGCATAAGGATATGTGGAATCTTCAAAATAAAAAATAAAGTATATTTTTTTATTTGATTGTATTGGTGTGGTAAGCAAATGCCCTCAATAGGAGAAGCGGCACATGTCTTAAACTAAAACTGATGACAGATTTCCTAGATCAAACAGATCTTAGAAACTCTTGGCCAAGGAGCCCCCTGCTCTTAAAAAGTGTGTCCCCATTAAGCTACTTGATTAGCCTAAGTCCCCTTTTATCTTTCCAGAGTAAATCAAACAACACTGATGGTTGACAAGACAGGATGACCCAGTTTTACATCCTTTCTTCCTCCCTTTCCCACTTTCCAATCTCACATCCTTGTCCTGCTTTAATACTTGTTGAATCTTTTCCTAAGCCCATCAGACCAACAGAAAATTATCCAAAATACCCAACCAAATAAAATCCACACTTTTGTTCAAAGGTAAAGATTTAAAATCAGGGAAGAATACCCACTGCATATGAGAACCAGCACAAAAGAGAAAGGGGAGTGTGGCAGCAAGACTGGGTAACAAGAACAGTAAGCAAAACCTCCTCTGCTTTCCTTATCTGGTCCAAATGCCTTAAAAAAACCTCTCAGTTACTCTGTGTATAACTGATCTTCAGCCATACCTGCAGTTCATTTTTAAGTATTTCTCCTTTAATATACTAATATGCTAATTACCCATCACCAGAATACTTTAGTGGAATAGTGCGGTGTAGTTTCTCTGGAAATAAATTTACTTCTACAGTACTCAGTTTAAAATTCCAGTTATATTTTACTCATTTTAGGTTTCTCTCTCTATCTTATCTGGACAGTCCTTGCCTAAGTCCCTGGCTCAGAAGAGGCCCACAAGACACTCATCTATCTGTCAAAGGTACTACTGAAGCATCTAATCCTGAGGCAATACCCTAAAACTGAAGAATGAAAATAACGTTGTGTTTTGTCTAAAAACTATTCCATCTGAAATCTCAGTTTACCTAACTAGTAATAAAGACTAAATATTAAACAAAGACCAGTACCACATTTTTCCTGTAACATTTTTAAACAACTGCTATTCCAAATGACTCAGTGATCCTTGTTCCCAGGGCACTTGGACCTCTCTGCTTCTCTCAGTTTCTGTTCCAAAACACAAGTACCTTCCCCAGGGACCCAACGATGCCAAGTACTTTGCTGGCAGTTAACAAAGAATATTCTTCAGGAGAGAAACACCAGCAAAGAAACTGAAGTGATCTGGTCCAGTCCCAAGTCTCACATCACTCACTAATGCATTCTAGGCAGCACCAGCTACTACACCAACACACCAGCAAACTGCATAAAATCATCATTCCAAGAGGCTTGATGCCAAGCAACATCATGCTATTCTTCGCCCACCTCCTTTTCTCTTCAACACTTTCTGGAATTCGGTATTGCTTGACTGTACTCTACCTTGTGCTCCTTTTCTTTCTTTCTTTCTACCCTACACCCCTCTTCCAGATGTGCATATTCTCTGTTAAAAAAAACAAAACAAGTTTCCTCCTTCTGATGTTTTTTTCTTTTAGTTTATTTTTTTGTTATGTGTGGGGTTTTTTGAGGTGTTTTTGTGTTCCAGGAATGGTCTCTTCTGTGCCCCATGGAGCAGGTAAGCACAACTGCCACAATTATTGGTCCACTCAGAGAAGTTTGCTAATCTTGAATAACATGCTTTGCTGTGGAGAAGAGGGAAACAGACTCTCCTCTACCTACTGCAGTGCAACCAGCCCATAAACTCTCCAGTTAGGTATGTCCAGAAGATTGTCTCACAAGCATCCCCCATTAAATATAAATTATATCTATGTGTAAATACAGATGTCTTGGAGAATAGAAGCAATCCTGCTGCCTATTTAAGAAATTACTGAAGTCTAATTAGGGGTGGGAAGGGTCCTCAAACACCTTTATCCTTTTGATAATCATACAGCTATTCAATCAGAATATTTCATTTATGAAAGCTGTCCACAATCAGCCCCAGAACAGGCTGATTTGACCATCAAATGGGAGCAAGAAGGCCTCTACATCTTCAAATGCCAGCTGGCAGTAGTCTTGCCAGAAGACAGATAATCTGCAGGGTCAATCAACTTCAAGCAGGACTCTCCAGGAGCCTCTGCCAACCAGGGCCGCTCTGTGCTTGCACTGCAGTTCTTCTCTTTTAACCCAACAGCAGGTACCTCTAGGGCTTGCAAGTCCTTGCACCAGCAATTACTCATTTCTCCATAACAAACCCTGGGTCAGTCTCTGAGAGGCCAGCTGTCAGGCTGTCACACCGTGATCGCAAACACTTGCAGGGATTTCAAACACTGTGTTCCACTAGGGAACAAAGCGTTTAACACAAACCGTTTTTCCTTGAGCAACCCTGCAAACTAAAAGAAAAATCCAGCACCCCGAACATGTGTCTCCACAACTAACAGTCCTGGCAGATCAACTGCATGGCAGGTTTCTTGAGACACTAACTTCGCCCACAGCATAAAAGAAAACGCAGCAAAATTGTCATTTTCAGGAGGCTGTGTCTCAGCATTTGCTGAGAAGACAAGCTCCCGGCTGAGTCTCCCATCCCTTTGCTCAACACGGTTACAAACAGGACCAGCACGCAGGACTCCGGACCTCGCCTCCCTGCACGGTGCAGCGAGGCGGCGAGAGCTCAGCGCCCAGCCCGGCCCAGCTCGTCCCTCCCGCTCTCGGGCACCCGCCGTGGGCAACAGGTCCAGAGAGCCCGCGGTTCCCGGGCAGCAGCGAGCCGGCTCCTGAAGCTCTGGAGGAAACACGCAGCGACCTACCTCTGAGAGATGGGATGGGGAGGGGGAAATGGGAAACGAGCAAATAAAGAAACAAAAAACCCACAAAAAAAAA
>VXAZ01004726.1:65705-85203 GCA_013399875.1 Gymnorhina tibicen
GGTTTGTTTTGGTTTTGGGGGTTTTAGTGTGTGTCTGTTTTAGTTTGTTTGTGGTTTGGGGTTTTTTGGTGTTTTTTTTGGTTTGGGGTTTTTTTTGCAATTTAAGATGACTTTCTTTTTTCTGCAATTTGGAGATGTTTCAGTATACACAGTATGGTGGCAAGCAACAGCGGTGAATATCATGTTATAAAAAGCACTGCAAATAAAGTAAGACTAGTTTTGTCATTCTTTTGCGTGACTTACAGAGCATCCACAAATGGCTCCTGTATAATGGCTACTCCTTGCAACCTGAATTCATCATTCCCAGAACTGCCAAGAGGCAGGTCATGAGTAGGGAAGGTACAAGAATTCTGAATAAAGCCATTTGATGACCCCACAACAGCTTTATTAGGTTTGGAATCCCTTTTTTGTTGATGTTGGGCAGACCTTATGATGATCCTGTCAAAAGCCCATTTTTTGGTTCAGTGATTCAGAAAGACAGCTATTCCCTCTGCTGATTGTCCTGATAATTCTAGTTGCCCATAGAAAAGTTCATCTCCGGAAACTGAATGGCATCGGCGAAAAACAACTTTTGGTGGCCTCGTTGTGGTGCCAGAGGCCTAAGCATATTATGCTGCACATGTGCCATTGGTTGCCTGCCTTTATTCCGACTCTGTCACAAACGCCTCGAGAACTGATTATGTGTCTGGACTGAAAATTTGGTGAAGAGAGAAGAAAAACATTTATGCAAGGTTGGACACTGGCACTAATCTGTGAGTCGGGTGCTCAGAGACAGTTATTGCTGTTAAGACTCATGGCAGTGTCTCATGGAAGGAGTCGTGTTTTGTTGGAAAAGCAGGTGAAACAGTGGAATAAATTTTCTAGTGGTTTCATGAGTGAAAGAGAAACCCTGCTGAGGTCAAAAGACCAGCATGACTCATCTTGTTTCCCTTGCTACCTGCCTGTCTCTGCTCATCTGTGGGATATTCTCATGGTTTTCTGTGGCTGAAAACTGAAGGAGAGAGGCAGAGACTTGTGTATTTCTGCAGTAATGAAATCTCTTTGATGTTTGCTAAGCAGTGTGAGTGATGCTAAAATTAAGGAGAAAACACCTAGACGAATACCTAGAGGGAAAAGGCAACGTGTGCCCAAATTAGTAACCCTGCTTTTGCATTAAAAGATAACTTTCCTAGAACTCTCCAAACAAAATATAATCCCTCTGCTGGCAATCTGGAGGGTATCACCCTCCAGATTTTATTGTGAAGTACATGGAAACAAGTGTTACCCAATTTTAGCAGCATGAACTAGGAAAAACTTCTACTTCTAGAACAAAAAGATTATACATTTTGTATGAAGGTGACCAAGAGTGGAACTCAGTGCCCTTTGTCCCTCTGAGATTAGAGAATTGTTTGCCATTCCTACCTGAAAAAAGTAAACAGCAAAATTCAACCACTGTTTCCTCTGACACAAACACTGCTCAAGGTTTCTCTCAGGACAATGGTTATATTCAAGATACTCTCTGAACTTACTTCTGCTCTCGTAATGACATCTCTTTAGGATCTTTTTTCCCAAAAATGTGTGGATCAGAAAGTACTATAATCTTAGTGTATTTTGATAAAACATAAGTCCCCTCCTTATGTTTTTTGGGGGTTTGGCTGGTTGGTTTGGTTTTGTGGGAGTTTCTTTGGTGTTTTTTTTTTAAGCTTTGCTTCCTCTCTCCTATTAACAGCAGAAAGAATGCTTTTCTGGAACTAATGACAGAATTTTATCTCCTCCTGGGATTGCTATAATATTTTTGTAACACGAAGGGGCTCGGGATTCTGTCAGGTCCACAAAGCACACACTGGTCAGTTTCTGCCCCACTAAGAGTTATTTGATGAAGGATTTTGTTTTCAACCACTCAAGGCACATTACAGAAAAGGCACGGCCAAAACCATCTTTCCCCAATGATTCCATATAGTTGAAGGATATCTCTCCAACAGGTGAAAGTCATTATAGCCTTTAGAGCACCAGACAGGACAGCCTGGATGCTTGGTTAGCCTGAGGATATCAGCTGAACTAATGAGCCCTGTGCAGAGGAACCCTCTCCTTCACC
This sequence comes from Gymnorhina tibicen, assembly GCA_013399875.1. NCBI lineage: Eukaryota > Metazoa > Chordata > Aves > Passeriformes > Artamidae > Gymnorhina > Gymnorhina tibicen. The sequence goes on from VXAZ01004726.1 coordinate 67,780, forward strand.
ATTGCTGCCAGCATTTTGCAAGAGAATGCCAATGCACAACGACCTCTTCAGAAGAGGAAGCAAAGAGATCTCCATGTTTCATCAAATATCAGCCAAGCTTATATTCCCACCTAGGCCCAGCCTACTCACCAGCATTTGCTGCAGCAGGAAATGAATAAGAGAAATGTTCCACTTAACATAGGACACACAGAGGTGAAAGAAAGATATAGCTACAAGGCTGTGGAGAGGCAAGAGGATTATCACTCAGAATCCAGCCTGGCTCCTTCCTGCTGTACAAGAGCTACTTAAAATATGTTGCTAAGCATGGCTGCTACTAGATCTGCCTACAAGTTGTCTCCTGATCTATTTTCCCTCCATTCAGAAGCCCCCCATGGAACTTCTCAGCTCCTGCTTAAAGCTACCATGATCCCTCCTCCATCTGTGCTTACAGTAGATCATCAAAGGATCATATGCAGAGTCCTGCAAACTGCTCTCTTTGCCCCAGCTCCCAGTGATCCCAGAATTTATTAGAGAAGCTATATCCCTTTTTGAACACACTCTGAATTATTTTTTCATGAAAAATCCATTCAGTCCATGTTGTATTAGCTTGGCCTGCCATTATGGGGCAAATACCTTAGGAAAGTAAGAAAAATATGAGAATAGTGCAGTATTTCACTACTCTTTAAATATTTCAACCACATTTTGAAGGGAGACCCAACATGAAACAGTGTCTGCCATGCTTTGTCACTAAATACTTGACAACATATAAGGGGTACAGAAAAGTTCATAGTGTCTCTTGCATGATGTGTGTTATGAATGACACATCAGAACAGTTTGGGTATGAACATACACTTTAAAATACACCCCTCACCACAATGATAAATATTTTTACTTAGCACTTAACCTTACCTGATGAGTGTTGACATAGCATTTTAACACTTTTCAGAAAGACGTACCTGCTACTGGAAAAGCTGTGGATTAACGCTGTTTCAGATTCTGGCTGGCCTATTCCCCTATCCAGCCTTAATCTCTCCTTCTAGTTAATGACACCATTTGGACACCAAAACTAATTTGGAACCTGGTAGCTCACTTAAGTGGGACTGTGTGACAGGAGAACATTACACTGCTGCTCAGACAGCTGCACTGTCTGCCTGGAAGTCCCCAAGGAAAATTCAAAGCTTTCAAGGCCCTAATTGATTTGCATCTGGTTATTTTATGATCAGAAGAGGCACTCAACATTGAGAAGCCTTGATATAGAAGAGAAGTGGATGGCAAGAGCACTTGACTATTCAGGTCTGTTCATCCCCAGATTGAACTCCCACACGTCTTATTAAAGCCTATTTTCCAGTCTGACAACTGGGAGAGGGAAGGCTTGCAGAAGCTTTTTGCAGCATATAATTAGTTTGGGAGCTCAGTGCAATAGCATCAGCTGGAAGAATATATAGATGATGAAATCCTGTAATTTTGAACATTATTATTAATTAGGAAGACTCTACAGTCCTTGGAAAGGCATTTCTGGTGTTTACATCTTGTAAAACATACCTAAATAAAATATACTCTCAGAAGTTATTCTTTAAAGACTTCACAAGTCCAGAATGCTAAATTAAATTTGGATTCAGAATATTAAGACAAGACAGACCATGGAGCACAATGTCATGTGTTTCCTCTTAAAAAAAAAAACCGAACAGAGTTACTTAATTCACTCTCTTATGTAAAGATAACCCTACTGTCTTCCATACAAGGAAAGGTTGTGTTACAGGCCAAAGCACGGACAAAGTACTGATTCAGTGAAAGACATGCACTTGCTTGAATAGCCCACAAGATGAGTGGGCTGATGTCTCCAAGAATGGCTCAGACCAATACATACTGCAATGGGAGAAGTAAATATTAAAGTTCTGTCTTTACCTGCCACCTAGTTCTTTCTTTGGCCCTGGAGGCTGCAGCCTCAATGCGCTTCAGTTTTCAGCAGGGATGTGTTGACTAACCTTGTATGCACTGTCTGCCAGGGCAGAACAATTCTTTTCTCTCTGCACTCTGTTTCAATGAACGGATTTATAGGAACCTCAAGATGAACACAATAACTCTTCATTCACATACAGCAATATCACCTGGGTCCTGCAACTTTTGCAATGTTATTCCAACCACAGCAATTGAAGGAAAGGCAAGGGCCCAGTACTGCCTTTTAAAGTATACAATATATTCTTCATAAACTAAAGGATGCAGGTAAATACAACTTCAAAACACAGTTAAGCCACAATTCTAACGTTTTTCAAGGTGACTGTCTCCTTCAAACTAAAGACTCACTTGATAATAGAGGCAGATTCATAGTCTAAAATCTCATCTTAAAGCATGACTCCTTTTTTTAAATTAATATGATAGCTCTAGTAAGAGTCCCATCTCTTAGAGTACCAATTTCTTGACCACTGGTAAAATATGATGTACTTACTCATATAAGAGCAGGTAGCATCACATCTCATCACCTCCCTGAGCTGTGGAAGTGTGAACTAATTCATCATAAAATAAAATGGTCAAAAAGACTAATGGAAGGGAGTAGGGAATGCATTTTAAAATACAGAACTAGTTGAAATATCCCTGTGGATTATGAAAAAAAAAGTGCATAAGTGGATCCTGCCTACATGCAGAAATCTTGGTGTAACTCCAGTGAGATTCTACATCCTGAGCATGTCCAGACACTTTCATTTGTTTTCAGGGTGACTATGTTCTGAATATTTATGTAAATGTATTCCCAGACTACATAAACTAATCACTGTTTGATATCCAGATAGCTGAAAAACCTTTTACAACAGTCTAATTGGAAGGACTTCAAATCACACTGAACATAAAAGGAAAATGAAGAATAAAACTCAAATTTCAGTTTCCAGTGCCTTGTTGCACCTCACCTGAGAAACCTCTGTCCACACTACTCTGTCCTTGCTGATGGTGCAAGACCTGTACAGTAAAATAGAGATTGCAATAATGCTTTAATTACTTCTATCCATAGGTAGATGACACAAAAAGAGAGTTCTTTCTGGTGCTGGAAGCTCTCAGTGGTCTCTGAGTCAGACTTTATACTCTAGAAAAAAATATTTGGAACTGAAGAGAAAGAACATCAGTCAGCCCTGAAGTGTCCTTGTGTTTAAATTCCCTATGCATTTTTAACCACACATACATATATTAGGTTTGTACTAAACTGATGCAAGATGTTTCTGTTCCTGTTACCATGGACTACAATCTCACAGTTTTAGATTCCAGTATGGGACCACTGGTTTAGGTGTCTTCCATCATAATTTTCAGATGTAGGCATGGTCCCCTGAGCCCATCTGAACCTGCTACATTCAAAGAGATGTGTCTTTTTAATCCAATCAAACCATGCATTCAATGAGGTCTTCATTGTCCAGTGAAGATCTTGGCATGGGCTAGCTCATGACAAAATGTTCTTCACAGGTATCTCCAAAGTAAAGAGACAGAAGAGATACCTGAACCACCCTGAAAGTGATGTCCATTCACAAACCAGGATCAAGACTGTAAAACCCCACCTCCAACACCTACAGGGAAGGAGAAACCAAAGGAAGAGCTGAATCCTTGTCTGAAAATATTGGAATTACTCTTGAATTACATCAGAGAGAAATTTTTCCTTGTATATTTTTCCAGGTATGTAATTCTGGGGTGTTTCTGATTTTATAGTCACTAAATAACTTTCATGAATTACTTGAAGTGGGAAATTATTCCATCAGGACTGCTCCACTCCAACTAGTTCTGTCATCATTGTTTCTGACTGGGGTTTGAGGCATGTTAAACTGCATGCGAAAACATGCAAGCATCCAGAATGCCTGAGATTAAGGAAGAGAGAAATTTTAGTTTGTCAGTTTGTCTCTCTAGCAAGTGAGACTGCCATTTATATGGGACGTAACAGATTTTGTATATAACAAATAACAAAGTATGTCAAAAATGTCCTTGCAAGCTTTGAAATGGAACAGTAAAAAGCCTATGAAAAGTTAATTCCAGTACAACTTCCACGTTTCAGTACTTACTGTATAGACAATGAAGGGCAAACAAAACAATCTCAAATAAGCCAGCATTTATTCAACTGAATCACTCAAAAAAAATCAGAAATCTGTTGCATTTGGGTTATTGTTCGGAGTTTTTCTTTTTGTTTTTCTCTCATGATGGGTTTGGTTTTTTGCTTGCAGTTATTTTACAAAAACGGTTAAAAATAATTTACAGTTCTCATCTCACTCTTTCTAAGTACCTTATTGAAAACTAGTCGTATGGCAGATTTCTGGGAAGGTAATTAGTAAAAGCCTTCCTTAATTCCTCCTTTACTTTCTCCTTCCAATTCTGCTTCCACTTCCCCTTTCCTTCCTCCTGAAAAGCATTATGTCCAGGAAAGGGAGCAGAGAAGCTTGCCATCAGAAATATACGTCACCTCCCATCAGGAAGATTCAAGAGCGACTGAGTGAGCAATTTTGCTACACAGCCAGCAAGGAAAGCTCTGTGCCTAACAGAGAGATTAAGCTGCAAGAGAAAAGAACAGGGAAAGGCTAGGGGCTGGGGTTTTTTTGCCTTCCCTAACTGAGTAAAGATCAGCATTATGGAGACACCACCGTGGTTCATTGCTGGTTTGGAGTGTCCAAATGAGCAATCCTGTCAGAAGCTGATCGTGGATGTCTGCATCACCAAGGCTGTGGGATACTGCAGACGTAGATTACAGAGCATAGCCTAGCTTTCTGACAAGCCATAACTTGGTGCAAAATGACTTTGGGAGACGTCTCTGCTTGGGGTAAAACCTAGCTGTTTTGTTAAGTAAAATTTTCTCCTTTCATGATTTTTTCTGCCACCCTTTAACCCAGAACAGTTTTCATACAGTCCCAAAAAAATTTAACAGCACATATAATATCTCCTTCAGAGAAATTGCTTAAGCAATAAAAAAGCAAACCAGTACTAAAACCTAGCAGATTTTCAATAATTCCTGTTCTGGACCATTTTTATCTGGCTTCAAGTTGCTCACTGCAATCAGTTAGCACTGATTAATGAGGTATAAACTTCATCACCTTTTATCTCTGCAGCTGCCTATCTGTAAAGTCATTTGTACTCATCAGAGCAGTCTCTTAACAAGAGAAGTAAAGCTAACTACCCAGAGCATCAAAAAGCTGCCTAAACCTCACAATATCCAGATGACTGTGCAATCACTGAAGCTGTTTTTTCCAGGTACGTTCAGCAGACCAAGCTGAAACCCTGAGATGCTGCCACAATATAAGCAACTTGTGGTTATACAAGCTCCTTCCAGCTTGTGGTAGAAGACATTTAGCTCTCTCCTGCCTCAAAAATCAGGGAAACACATAGATCCTGCCCTTGGCTGTCTTTTTTCCCCCTCACCTACAGCCTCCCACTGCCCAGAGTCAAGCAGATTTCAAACATGAAACACTGAAAATATCCTGGTTTCAAAGTCTGTCCTAAATCAGCAAAATCTGCATTGCTTAACACAGTCTCAAACACTCTAAGAACCAGATGGGTTTTGCTTTTGTTGGAAAAGTAACAATGCCGTTTTAAATAATGGCTTTCTTTTTCTCCAGCCGTTGGCAAGATCTGACATGCAGAATAGTCAGCATTCCACATTTTCTGCCCACAAGCAAGTGCGAGATGACTCCAAGATGCCTTGCTTCTCTGTACTGTAGGAGTTTTTTAATGAGAAGCCAAACTCCTGATAATTGGAGATGCTGCAACACAAAAAGCTCTGGGAGAGGAACCTTGTGAAAACTAGAAGGGAATTAAATTGGGCTACATTGGAAACACAGAAACCTATGGCAATGAATGTAGTAATAATACTCTTTCTGTATACTCTTTCAAACAAACGGTGAAAAACTTAAAACATACTAAGTTTTTCCACAGTTTATCCCATGGCTGATATCAATGTATTTCAGACCACTTCAACTCCCTCTGAACAGGTCACAAGTCTTCACAAGCATTTCAATGTATTATAATAGTTTTAAAAATTCACCTTATAATAAAACTTGTACTGAAATATTTGCTGAGGCATGTTCCTGCTTGCTTTTTCTGATGCATGCTGCTTGAATTTTCTGCTAAAAATAAAAATGTTGCCTACGTTTAGTGATTAGTTGAAAGGGAGGAGAAAGGAGGAAGGAATTGCATAAATGCATTTCAACAGTCTTCCACAACAAGAAATAAAAGTACAGTAATCCAGATCAAATGTGGTGAAAAAATTAAAAGCACATAAATATGGTCATTCTGATATCTATTTGGTTTCCACCATTCAGATTTATTTTTAGTGCTGAACATTCAAATGCATTTGTGATAAAAACAGACCATTTTTCTAACTGAGACACTGATCTTGAAGCAGATTACTTTCTGCCCCATGCCATGCTACCTTTGAAGATAAAGATCCTTAGGTAGTCCTTTCCTCCTCTTCTTTTGGAACTTTCTGGATAATTAACCCTTTCCTTTCCCTCCTTTTCACACTTTCTCCTTTCTGTTATCCTTCTTCCCTCTAGTTTTATTCAAACACTTCTACTCATTATTTGTGATCAGCGACTTGGTCAGAGAGCACATCTGTGGTAGTGTTTCAGTTCACACCAGGAATGCTCTCCTAAAATCATTCACCTGATCATCATCTTTCCTCACTGTGGTTTGCCTCATCTAATGATCTTCATGAAATAAATTGCGTCCCATTAAACCAAATGGGAAGATGTATTCCAGCCAGTAGGCAGTCAGGGTATGGGATGGAACTAAAGCTTGTCTGAAGCTTTAGTGTACCGTACTGCTGAAACATGCACATGGACCTCAGGTCCTTAGCACCAATTATTTTGCTCTATGAAACTGCTCCCACAGCATTGCAGCAAGTGCTAACATGACGTAGCAGAACAAAATGCATGCATTTCAGTAACCACACACACACTGAGGCTGTGTCCTGTGAGTGCTTATGCTGGCTTTCGTCTCAGTGCTGTAGATGTCACACACAGCTTTGACAGTCCCCCTTTGCACCCCTTGACCAGCAGGCTCCCCAACACACCACTGATGGTCTCTTGATGCTCTGGTCTTGCCAGCATCCTTTTGTTCCCCTTTCTTTCCTTTAGAGAAGGCTTGACTCACTTTCCCTGATCTCCATGGATGGTTTTTTCCTCCTCACTTGGGAAGAATTTCCTAAGAGCCTAACCACTCCAAGTCCTCCTCCTTCCACCCAAATTCTTTGTTGGCACGGGAGTAAATGCTACCCTTTCAGCACAGTCATAAGCACGCAGTTTGTTTTTGCTGTGTCATTGGGCTGTTCTTCTCAGCTGCTGCCTCAAAATATTCTGCAAATTCTTTGCAAACAGAGAGCATTTGAAATCCCACTGGCTGTTCCTTGATTGGTTCAGTCACAGGCTCCACCGACTGCAGCAAAGCTGTTTCCAGCAGCTGCCTGCAGATAGACAGGAGGTCTCTGTGTAGTGAGCAGGGCAGGGGATGGCTCTGTTACCCAAATTATCTAAAAGCCTTCTTTTCACAACACAAATAATTGATCTTTCATTGCACAGCAGAATAATACTGGCTTGTTTTGAAGGAAAGTAGTAGCCCTGTTTGGGTTTAAAAGCAAAAATGTTTTCAATCTGCACAATCAGGCTCTTTGGTGTTCAGACAAATGGTCTGAAGCGAAAAATTCTTAATTCTTTCCCATTTAAACTGTTTTAAGGCCATGGTGAAATTTCTCTCTTTATAGTAAAAAACTCTCTTTCCCTCACTGAACTGTAAAGGTAAAAGGCAGAATTCGAATAACTGGGACTGGTGGGAGGCGACCGGATTTCCCGTCCTGCTCCTCTTCCTTGGGTCAGCCACATTCAGTCTGGGACTCAGAGCACCAAACTGTTGCCTCTTGGATTCTGTCTTCAGTCTCCTCCAAAATAACTTATCTCTCCTTCTCTCTGCCAGACTCCAGCGGTTTTTCTCCCTTTTTTTTTTTTTTAAGCTCATTTCATAGTGTTTCATAGTGTCTGAAAATCAGATCAGGCATGGGAAGCTCAGCAAACAGCTGAGACCACCAGGAGCACCTGCCCTGCCTCCTCCCATAGAGGGCAACCCCAGCTTTCAGAAATGGGGCTGAAACTGTTTCAAAACTGTTACTCAGGTTTCTCTGTGATTGCAGCCCGTGGTTTCAGCATCGCTCCAGTAGCTCTTAGCGGTCCAAGCCCTGCCTCAAAATTTCTGCAGTTTCCAAACATTAGCTTTTGTCAAAGGGTTGTGCTTGATCCAAAACATACCTTTTGGCATTTATCCCAATGAATTGTTTTTGTAGTATGTGAGATTACTAAGCATCAGAAATTAACAAAACCAAGGGACAATTTGGTATTCCGTTTGTGAATTTACACTCTCACATAAAATTACCAGCAGAGAAAGCCACAAAAAAGCCACATTAAAAAAACCTAGAACATTAAATGCAGCCTCCACCAACATAACTCTCCACTCAAACACTGTATAATTTATGTGTACACTCACTGTATTAAGAAAACTCCATAATTTAAAAAATAGATATACTCTGACTCTAATGTGTGATGCCATAGACTTGGCTACCTTTTTTTGGTAATAAGCACATTTACAAGCTGACACTTCTCTGGAACTAATTAAAGACATCACATTGTCACCACATCCATGAGAACAGTCGAACAGACAGACATTTATTTTCACATGTGACAGAGTGGTAGGTTTGCTCATAAATGGACAAAGAAATCTGTTGATATATGCAAAGATGTGAATGAAAATTCAGTGATTACTTTGAAAAGAGACATGCTGAAAGTTAATGGAGTCTATTAGCTAAGAATGTTTTTTAATGTGAATTTTTTTCTTAAATGCATTATCAGAAAGATGACTGGGATGCTTTATTTTACTTTTTTTCCATCTTCACAGTTTACACTTTATTTGTATATGTTTTACATCTGTGTGAAAATCTTGCCTGAAATACAGATAGCTGTAAATCCAGTTCAGCCCAATGCTCAGTCACGCTGTAACTATCCTAAAAAATGTTCAGAAATACAGTTTTTTTGTGGTGAACTGGACAGAAGGTGAAAGGGTCTAAAGTACAATTCACAATTTATATAGCTGCCATGGCAACTATTAGCTGGCATCAAAGAGTAACTTTATTTGATGGAGTCACAGGAAGTCAAACATCCATGAGTGCACTGCAATCACGACATGCTGGCATCATGCAACTCCCTGAACCATAACCAAAACCTTGTTTTCTGAAGTGCTGTGCCACTAACTCATGCTCCTGTGCCCTATAAGGAACCTTGTTAGTGACTATGTTTCCCCATCCTGGGGGTCCTGGCACTGAAAGCTAGGCTTCCTGCACATTCTGGAGCTCTTCGGCCAAAAGGGTTCAAAGGTCCTCTGGTTCATGTGGCCCCACAGCAGCCAAAGTCCTACGGGAGACCTGAGACCACAGCAGATGTGTGAAAAACAAGTTACTCTGCTTCTCTGGTATGTAAACTGTTGGTGTGTACAGTGAGAACTTGCTCATGCTCAGTATGAACTAGCCAGGGGCATGGAGGACAAAGTCAAGCAATTACATCTGGGAATAAGTCCAACCATGCTGAAGTGAACAATGGCAGGAGAGCTTTGAGTGCAAAGTCACTCACACTCACTTTACTGTTGGTAAAGTCACATATGCCCAATATTGCCAAAAAGCCATGTATGCCCAATGTTGCCTACGTGACTGTATCAGAAATACCACATTTGTGTGTGGATGTAGCAAAACTAGGACCAATGGCAAAAAATAATCAGGTGTGGGGTGCAGAGAGGAGCTTGGTGGAGTAAGGTGCAAGAATGGCAAAAATTTCAGCTTAATGTAAGAAAAAAATGAGGAGTAAAGTATGAAGTCAGGTAGAGAAAAAAGGAAGGTGGATCCCCCAGCAACAGCAGCACGAATGTCTGCAGATAGCTGTGATCCTGACCTGCATGCCCCAGCCCATGGGGATGCCAAAGGGACTCTCCTTGGACAACCCATCATCTGAATGGTGTCCATTAGATTTGGTGTGGGAGGAAATCACTTTGCACCTCCACAGTAACAAAAAATGTAATTTGCAATTGCACGTTTATATGTTTCACTGGACTTCAAACCTATAATTAACAATGTCACAGTCAAGCCTAACACCCTGCATTGTTATTTAATTACAAGCTGGTATATTTGATTGCCTAGATCACTGAGAACTTTGCTGTCCTACACATTTCCTCCTAGCATGATCATTATTCAAAAACATGTTAATCAAGTTTGCATCAGCTACCTCTCAAGTCTCCAACCTGAAGCAAAAGTGTCTGACTTTGGCAGTTAGGATGCTAAAAGCAGACTGAAACCAAAATGTTCTTTGGCCTGCCAGTACCCAGTTCTCTGCCAAAAACTGGTATGAAGTTAATTAGTCATTACTTATTATCCACGTCCCTTGTGCTGTGTTTCATCTGTGGAGCTGCCTTTGGCTACTAAAAAAACCCCAAATGCCAGAAGGTCCTTCCTCCAGATCCTAGGTTATCAGAAACTATTTTCAAATACTGCTGTTACAGAGGCAGGGCAGAGAATGCAATGAAGTGATGCAGGATTAATCACCAGTGAAGAGGCAGCCTGAGACAGAGAGAAATCTCAGTAAGGACAAACTGCTTTGCATTTCTATGGATGAATGTTGAAGTCCAAAACTGCATTTTCATCAGTCATCTACACTATGGAACACTTTGGCAAAAATATTGAATTACTCCATGTAGAGGCTGCAGTACTAAATTTCAGTATTCCCTGACCTCTAATTTCTTACATTCTTGCTTTGACTGAAAACAAAAATGTGGCCATTAGTCATATTTAATTGAAGCTGGAAGACACTCTTGTATTAAAATGAGACCATTTTATAAATGGAAGAGAAACTGGCATTGAACTCAAAGTTTCATCCATTAGCTTTTGGCTGTTGTACATTTTCAAACATTTTGGCTTTTTGTTAGATACAGATTAGGGATGAAGCTTCAGATGTTCGCCTTTTAGAATCACACTCTTACTTTGAAATTAAGCCAAAAATATCTTAACTGATTTTACTTACTCACCCTTGCTTATATGTGTACATTTCCTTAAGTCTTTGTTTCCTTGCTATTGAGAGATGCTTCTACAAGAAGTCCTGACTAGCCCTGATCTGTCAATTAGAGGACATGCTGCCATTAATTTTAACATGTGTGCTAGACCCCATAGATAAAGTATTCCTGATACCTATACTTCTCTTTTTTGGATTCATGTACTAGCATACCCACAGTTTCATTGGTGAACCTGGGGCCACTTGGAAGCTTTTCGAATTAAGTTCTGGTCAGAACAGACTGGACAATTCTATGAGCAACATTGATGGGAGTTGGCCTGGTCCAAACAGGGGGTTGGACCCTCACCCTCCAGAAGTTACTGCTCACTTCAGTTTTCTCTGGCCTAAGGAACAATGGCTGCAGCCTGCCTGCCAGACCATAGCACCACAGGACACTTCGTGCTGGTAAGGACATCAGAGGGTCTCCATTCCTATTCCTGCTCAGAGCAGGCTCAGCCCTGCAGTCAGACCAGGGCTCAGGATGTTGTCCTGTGGAGCCTGGAAACCCTCCAGGTAGAGAAACAGCACCACCTCTATGAGCGCATCCCCACTGCCCAGCTGGGCAATAAGCTTTCCTTATCTCCAGCCTCTCTGATTCTCCTCAGCTCACCAGGACCCCAGGGCCTTCTCCCCAGAGCTGCCCATGGTCTCACAGGCATGGTTTACAGAGCTCTGCCTGCCCAGGGCAGGGCTGCCCTTTTCTCCTGCCCCAAGGACACGGGGAACCCATCCTTTCAACCCACTCATCCTGGTCCCTCTGGACAGCTGCCCTGCCCTTGTGCGTATTAAAGTGATCCCTTATTTGGCACCACCTGCAAACCTGAAGGACTTGGTCACCTCCTCAGGTGATAGAGACATCACACAAGACAAACCCCAGGGGAGACCCTTTGGGATCCCACAGGGCACCACCCTCCAGTCAGATACGACCCAGTGGCCATCACATCTGAGCCCAACCATTCAACCAGGTATGTACCACTCATGGGACACCCACTCCCACCCTAACACTAGCTTGGCTACAGGGACATCGTGGGAGGGTGCTGGAAGCCTTGCTGAAGTCAGCCTGTTACATCCCATTCTTCGTATCCTCAAATCCAATAATTTTATCACAAAATATAATGAGGGGGATTGCCGCTGTGCGGCCTGGCTGGTGAAGGAAACTGTTGCTTTTCCCTAAGAATTCCTGGCTCAGGAACTCCTGGCGGTGTCCGGGCACCTCGCATGCAGCTTCTCTCCGACCCGTGCGATGGAGGCACGCGGCCAAGCCCACACAGAGCTTGCTAGCTCGAGCGGTACCAGAAGTAAAGAGTCCAGAGATGGCTCTTGCGAGGGATCCGATGTTTATTCTGACCGGCACGCAGGCTGGCCAGGTAGCAAGAGAGCGGGCCCCGCCCGCCAAGTTCTTTTTCAAGGGATACAGACAGGGGAGGGACAACAGCTGAGGGCCAATGTGGTGTGACCCAAGGTTAGAGTGACTGTCTGGCTGCTGACCAACCAGGGGGACCCTCCTCACACAGGTCACAAGACCAGGTGAGGGGATCCTGGCCAGCTGTCTTGTGGGGGGTGTCAGACCTCTGAATTCACCCACCACTGAGCTGCTGAGCCCCCTAGTTCTCCAGCCATCCCAGCTGGTGGCTCGGGGACTACAACAGGGGATGAAGCATTATTCACTGTGTCAGTCTGTGCTGGTAACTCCCAATCAGCTTCTCCTCCCTCATGTGGTAAGACACAAGGTCTAAGAGAACACATGGCATGATTTTGTTTGATACCTGAGTAAAACTGGTCAAGCTGCATTTCCTCAGACTGTCTTTTGGCTCTTTGCCAGTTGTCAAAGGCCTCCTCCATCTATGTGACAATAAAGATAGAAATATCTAAGAGAAAGGAACAATTACCAGTTACCATTCTGTGTAAAGCAGAAATTTCTCCTTCCTCTGATCTTCTGCTTTTAAAAGCTGCCCAATGCTAATTAAGCATTAAAAATTCTTGCAGGGTAGCTCTATTATTTTATTTAGAACTGAAGTCAGACTTACTTGATTACCATTGTCAGGAATGTATCCTTTATTTCATACTTCTGAACTTTAATTGAAAGTCTTCTGTATTTGAAACCTTTGGACATGCATATGAACAGCATGGATTTGAGAAGTGAGATAAACCTTGTAAATAAGGACAAGCTGCCCTGGAGTTTCCTTAGTGTTTTGTTCAAGCAGGAAGTCCATGTCAGGAGCTCTATGTCAGGACACAGGTAAAGAAGACAACCATGTTCTACTCTTGTGCAAAAGCCAATTCTGCATACTCATGTGTACAGTTTGTGCCTCCTCACCGCTAAAGAGGACAAAGTACTTGCTTTGTAGGCTCCAATTAGAGGTGAGCAACATGCCTGTTTGTCCCAAATGCTCTGGACCACATTCCTTTGTGCTCACAAGTCTGAAAATAGGAAGAGAAAGCTTTCTAACATTTTTGCCAGTACAGAACTGAGTGTAGAAGTCCTGGAACTCTGTATTAGTGTATCATACTGCTGGCTTAGAGATAAGAACATCACCAAAATGCCTCTTTTGCTCTGGAATAAAACTGACACTACAACATAGTGGTATATAGACAGGGAATATCCTCTGTGGTCCTAACAAGTACGACATTCCAGTGGATATCTTTCTGTGTTACCTTTATAGGTGTGCAAAGATCAGGAAAAATGTGCTACTAAAAATGCTTGAAAACACTACTTCCCTTTCAAATCCAGCTGGAAAAAATAAATTTGCCATTTTCTTTTAAATGTAAGGAAATAAAATCTTCCTTTTTAGGAAGAAAGGTATTCACTAACTGCTAGATAAAACGCTTCTAAATTCTCACTTATAGGATTAAAGCTTTTTAGAATTCCTATTTGAGTACATCAGAGGCATAACAAGTCCCACCAGTCTCAGCTTGAAAGGAGTAAGTCTGTAACAGAAATGAAGGAACTAAATAACATGTGACTTTCATCAGTGACAGCAACATCCAAGCATAACTTTTAATTTAACAAGAAGGAAGGAACATTTCTTCTTTAATTCAAAGCATAAAAGGTAATGATGCTGTCAGATATAGAACAGAAATTCTGCAAAGAAAAATCAGCAACAATTAAAGTCAAAAAATTGTGCATGAATTTTATTAGAATACTTTGTTTCCTGAGCTAGATTTACAACACAACATGCAGATGCATTTAACAATGTACTTCACTATACATTCTGCACTTGTGACAGCTGTGCAACAAAAGTAGGAACTGAATTTCCAGTTTTTAGTAACTTCAAAAACTAACAATCTTCAGTAAACAAACAGCTTGACTGTTAGTAGTGTCAGTGTTGAGTTTCCAATGCTTATCAAGCTGAAAGGATTAATTTCAGCAGCAGATTTAAAGCTCTTCTATTTTGACACAACTTCTACATTAGAAGTTTCGGGAGTGTTTATTACATTTCTTTCACTATCTTAGATATGAGAGTAACAACTTAAGCACATTCAGGCTCTAACGCCTTGACTGAAAACACAGAATGACAAACAGAATCTCAGCACAAGTAACTTATGCCACTGTAATTCTGACAAGCTCTTTTGATGAATCACCAAGCTACTGCAAGAGTTCTACATGCATGTACAGCAAAAAGATGGCTCCACAAAATGTCAATTCTTTTGTAACCAGATAACACTGATGATGTTAATTTACAAAAAAGGTGTGCAGATGGGGTTCAATTTCACATCTTCTAGAAGGTTTAAATTTGAGAATCTTTGTCTTTCAGTAAATGTAAGGGAATTTTGGGCATCTAAATAAAGGACAGTATTTCTTTTAAAATCTGAATATTAGACATTACAGGAAAAGTTGTGAATCTAAGTTCTGTCTAACTTTCCTGTCTCATTGCATGAAAGTAACACTAAAAAGCTATCTTGAAAACAGAAATGTATTTACAAAGGAGAGTTATAAACAAGGTAAGCAATAAAGCAGCCATGGCTTCTCCAATCAGTGCAGCTCTTTCACTTTTCCAATGAATATTGAGTTACAACTTTATGCTGAAACATGAGACAAATAAATGCCTACACTTGTCCAAAAAGAGAAGACATACAACAACATGCAGTACAGATGTACCTCTGATTTCTGGGTAAAAAAAAATTTGGATTCACTTGATACCACACTGCTCTACATGCTATAGAGAATGAAAGGTTGAGGCATACCAATAGAAAATGTGTTTCGATTTTCAAGCTAAATTGGAGATATGCTAAGCCGAACTAAGAAGATGGCTAAGCTTAATGACTGGAGTTAACTTACTAAAATGTTAATCACATTAGTTCATAGCTGTGCACATCTCTGAATTAAGGATTACTAAATATATTAATGGTGATGTTAATGAAAAAAAAAACCTTATCTTTTAGTTTGCCTATCACCTTGATTGTCCCTGGAAGAGTTGAAAAAATGTGTAGATTTGGCACTTTGGAACATGGTTTATTGGTGGACCTGGCAATTCTGGGTTAATGGTTGGACTCCAGGATCTTGAAGGCCTTTTCCATTCTAAACAATTCTATGAACCTCACTGAAACTGACAGTGCAAGTACCAGTAGCAGTTTACAAACAGAAAGACTGACAACTGCCGTGGAATGACACAAGTCTTCTGTTTTGTGTTTTTAAAGACCTCAGTTAGCTGATCACTGAGCACCCCACTGCAGGACAGCCCAGCAATACGTGATAGAGTATACTGGTTGGCACTTACATGCACAAAGTTGCTTGAGTAATGACCTAGTTGCCATGTGCAATGTGCTGCTATTTAAGCTGCTAATGGTCAACAGTCTGCACTCAGGAATAGGACTTCATAATATATTAAAAATTCCAAATATGTTTAAATGCCCTAAAGGGAGGAGCCAGTAGTGTTAAAAGAGGCAGATGAGGAAAGTTGTATTTCAGATTTGCACCAACAGTTTTTAAAACTCTGAAACTCTTGGAAGGTGCGTTTTCTGCAACCTCCATGGTTAGAGAGGATGTATGTACTGTTTTCTGTGTAAACACTGAAAATACTGACACAGCAGAACAGGGAAAATTTGACACACACCTGAAAGAAGTCTCTGGGGAATAAAAATTAAAATGCTTCCTTTTATCATACACAAAACACGTCCACATTTATCCACTAAGCCAATATGGCCAAAGAACTTCTGGTAACATTTACTTTTACAATTAAAAAAACACACAGAAGAGACAGATTAACTAAAATCATGCTTATCTAGCTAAGCTAAAATTTCCTCTAACAAGACCCCTACTGCTTGGGACACAACTCAGTGTTACTGTGCTCCTGATGCTTCACTCTCAGTCGTTGATGCTTGTCACCAGTGTGGGGTCACACTGGCAGATTTCGTGCTCTGCAAGACTGCAATATCAGATTCAGGGAAGACTTTAAAACGTCATGAGCATGTCACGTTCTTGTACACTAGTGTAGAACGGCCTCCCAAAGATAAAGGAGTGTAGACCTGGTTTAATCTTCTCAGCCAAAGCCATTATTATGTTAAGATCGCCCTCTGCTGTCAAGTCAAGATCTATCTTTAAGCTACGAAGAGACTTAAAAGGTTTTTTTCCTTTTTGCCTGCAAGAAAAGAAAATCACATGTTTTAAAAAAGAACAAAAGAAGTTTCTCTAAATCTGCTTTCTATTATCTGTTCACTTACGTGTCATCCTCTATGTACTTTATTAAAGTTAAGGCTTTTCTGTGAAGGACTAGCAGAAACTGTGCAAGGAAAGTACTCCTTAGAGACAAGCCAGGCTTCAGGTGAAAGATCTGTTAAAAATTAAGAGTATTAGGTAGACATGGAAATTCAAAAACCATTTCAAGAATGTGGAAAATAAAGAAACATTGCATACACATGTAACATACCCTTAATTATAGCAAAGCAGACAAATAACAGCAGATTTGTATATACAGTCAGCATGCCTTCTACATTTTCTATCTGATCAGATACAACAAATGAAGCTGTATTACAATTCTGTCTGGATAATGATCTGAAATTATTCCCAGTCAGGCAGTTTTTTCAGTACTGTAACTGTAGAAACTGTTACACAGCAACAGAAAATGTCCCTTGTTTTTCACACCTAAGCAGGAGTTTCAGTTTTATATCAATATTTTTCTTTCTACTTACCTAGAGAAGAATCATAGCAGTAGTATGAAAAAAAACCTACCAAACCATTAAATGATCTATTTGTGTTAAATTATCTATTACTAGGGGTCAAAGTACTGAACTGTATTTCTTTTTTTTTTCTGAAAAAGCAACAATTACCTGATCCAGGAAGGCTTTTACTAGTGTATCTTTATGCAGGATATCTTGAAAGACATTTCTATAGAAAAGAAAACAAACAAACAAACAAACA
>VXAZ01004726.1:93794-109928 GCA_013399875.1 Gymnorhina tibicen
AAAAAAAAAAAAAGATAAATGTCTATTTCAGAATGTATCACTGTCTCAGCTAGTTCAACTGACCTACCTGCTTCAAGAACGTCTGAAAAAGAACGAAGAATTAATGACTAATTTCTGAGAAAGAAAAAGTTAGAAGAAAACATATTTTTGTCCTTCTCGATGCTGCTTGAAGGTCACTGCTATTGTGTAAACATACTGGTATGAAGTAATATCTGAAAACTGAGAAAATGTATTATAGCTAAAAATTATGGATAATTCTTATTTGACCACTCACATTACAAGTCAGTACAGAGGACAGTAAATGAGAGAAGCAATGTAATCAGGAACATGAGATAGCATTTACTTACACCCAAACCACTAACATCTAGCAGGGTTTTAGAAGACTAGATATGGAATTAAATATGTGTTTCTACTATATTGAGAAAGAACTTTATGTAGTATACTTCCTCTGAAAAGTAAACCCCAGAAAGTATGAAAAGCCAGTGTTTCAGAAAGCACTACCAGCCATCATCAGGCAAGAATAAAGGAAACATCACCACAAAAATAACATCATCTTGTTATTTCTGTAATGAGATCTCATAAGAGCAGTCAAAGAGTAAGTTTGAAATATCAGAATAGATTATCATGCAAATGTGCATCACCATATACATTACAGCTGATGTGCACTCTACTGTTCTAAGACAGCTTGGACTCCATGAAGATGACAAAAATTTAAATTTTTACCATTAGACTGTTATTTATTTTCAAGAAAAATACATTAAAGTTTTCACTTAATAAGGAACTATCCATGACTTACCCAAAGGTAAGAGTTCCAATGATTAAGAAAAATTTAGCATGTTTTCCTTTTTGAGTTTCAGGAGTAGAAATATTTGGACTAAAGCAGATGTATTTTTGTAACTCCCCTTAGTTTTACACAGTTTAAGTCCTGACAAATTCTTTGTAAACACCCTCTTTTTTAAAAATAAAACTGTATCAGCATTGCGAAAATTAATTGCATCAGTTCCCTTTTCTAGACCTCTACAAGGAAAACCACAATTTGAAACACAGTAAATTTACAACTATACCTAGTTTAAATACACAAATTAACACAATTAAAAGCAACAATTTATATGAAATTCAGAGAGATGAAAAACTCTTCAGGAAACCTCTTTCAACTACAGTCTTGTAGAAGTTATATCACCAGGATAAATCCTGTGGCTAAAAATCCCAGTCTTGAGTTTGCTGACAGAATAATTTGACAACCTTTAACCTTTAAAATTGTGTAGAGACCAGCCTTTTCTGAGTTTGTGCGTCTGGACTGCTATATAACAGATGTCACAGCATCTCAATTTTTACTTTTGCAAAAGACAATCTAACAATTATTTTAAGTAATGAACAATAAACTTACCTTATGCATCCATATCCTTCCTTTCCTTATAATATGTGTTAACCTATCCACGCACACTCTGTGAAGTGGCAGGTAGAAACCAAGTTCACTTTGAGGAAGTATAATTGATAGTCCATATGTGCTTCTGTCTCCATTCCAGTTTCCATCAAAGATTAATGACACAATGATTACTCTTTTTTCTGCCAAAACGAAGAACTTCACATCTATTGCGCCACTTTCTGCATTCCGAAGTATTTCTCCATTCAGGGTGTGGTTAGCAAGAAAAGTTATTTCACCGTCACTGAGAAGTACCTGTTCTGTCTTTGGAGCCCAGATATGCCGCACGCGGGGGCCAAGAATATTGTCCCAGTAGGCAAAAGTGGCAGCTAACAGTGGTGACTCGCCATTCAAAGAGATCTCTGTCTTAGCAACTGCAGGAGACGGTGGTGGACAAAGAGCTGACATGACTGTTTCATTTCTCTTGCGCAACTGTAATGCTTACATTACCTAAAAAAAGAAGTTTTTGTAGGAAAAAAAGTTAGAACAGCCCTCATAATTATCTCATTCTCTTTTTACACGGGTAGGTAGTGATAGGACTTGTTTTAATCCAAGACAAGAAATATTTAGACTAGACGTTAGGAAGAAATTCTTTACCATCATGGTGATGATGCACTGGAACAAGCTGCCCAGAGAAGCAAATGCCGAATCCCTGGAAATGCTCAAGTACAGGCTGGATGGAGCACTGAGAAACTTAATTTAGTGGACGGCATGCCTGCCCAGAGCAGGGGGCACTGGAACTACATCATCTTTACGATCCCTTCCAACCAAAGCCTTTCCACAATTCTTTTGTTTCCAAATGACACTTTCAAGAGGCAACCTGACTTCTTCACCTGAGATTTCATCCTAGACTTCATTCATTCAGGAAGTGTGCATATATACATATATATGTTCCATATAACAAAGTGGCATGCTTTACAATCATTAGTCAGACCTCAAATGCCCTTTACTCAC
The DNA here is from genome assembly GCA_013399875.1 of Gymnorhina tibicen. Taxonomy (NCBI): domain Eukaryota; kingdom Metazoa; phylum Chordata; class Aves; order Passeriformes; family Artamidae; genus Gymnorhina; species Gymnorhina tibicen. The sequence continues at coordinate 96,172 of VXAZ01004726.1, forward strand.
TACAGAAGTATGATGAACCTGCACAACACACAGCTTGTGTAAGAAAACTGACACGATAAATATATCCTTTAAATCATGCACAGGGTGTTATGATACAAGTGCTTAGCACTTATAGACTGCATTGACGGGTAACTTTTTATCTTGTGTGGACACAATCCCTGAACATTTTCCCTAGTAGTTTCCATCAACTCTACAGCTTCCCCATTCTGATGAGGCTGTAGAAGATAACAGGAAGTTCCAGCTTCCCTAAAAGTTATACTACAGTTACAGGAAGAGATGAAATAGAAAAGGTTTGCAAACAAATTCAACCAAGGACAGAAAACTGTAACAGCTAAAACCCACTCATCTGGAGGAAAACCTCACATGAGCAGAAGGCAACCTTCCTCTCCTCTCTGCCTGCAGCACTCCACATGACAGCATGGCAGGGAATCCCACCCGGGACCAAAGGCGCAGGAACACACACCTCACTACCGCAGCTGTAACTCACCAGAGCTCTGTATCTGAACTTCTTTTTTTCCTTTTTTATTTATTTTCTCACGGCAGAAGGGTAAAGCCTCTTTCGCTCCGTTTCCTCAGAAAGCAGCCGGTGCCCGGCCCGAATGACAGCGGGGAAGCCAAGGCCACCTGACTTGGCCATCTGACACCGTGACTTTAGGATTTTCAGGAAAGACAGGGCGCCAGCTACCCCCACTGATTCCTTGCACCCACGGGCTGACCAGAGGCTCGCTCTCACCACCGCCTCTCCAAACGCGCGGCNCCGGCCGCACACGGCGGGCTCCGCAGGCGCGGCACCGCCCCGGGCTGGGGAGCCGTGCTGGTGGGACCTCCCTGGGCGGGGGAGCCGCGCCGGTGTGTCCTTGTGCCGGGCAGCGGGTCGCGTCTGGCGGGTCACGGCGGAAGGAAACACAGCCAACCCAGTGCAGTTTGTGGAGGAAGCCAAAAGACGAAACTGTATTGTTTCGGGAGCATCCGGTACAATTCATGGAGGGGCTTTTAGGCCTAAAAGAGGAGTTTGGTAATGACGGGATTGGGTTGGCGAAGGTGCTCAAGGTTGGTTTAGTGTTGCAGGTATGTGGTGAGTACCCTTAGTCCTCTTACTTAAGCAGTCCTGTCTGGACCTATAGGGATGCCAGAGAGGAACTCGTCATTAGGAATTGTAGTGATAGGACAAGGAGGAATGGGTACAAACTGAAAGAGGAGAAATTGAGATTAGATATTGTGAAGAAAGGCTTTTCTGTGAGGGTGGTGAGACACAGGAACAAGTTGCCCAGAGAAGCTGTGGATGCCCCATCCCTGGCAGTGCTAGAAATCTGGTTGGATAAGGCCTTGAGCAACCTGGTATAGTGGGAGGTGTCCCTACCCATGGCAGGGGGGTTGGAACTGGGTGGTCTCTAAGGTCCCTTCTAACCTCTTAACATTCTATGATTAAAATCACCACAATCACTTACATGTTAGGGGCATTTATTTCTTTACAGCCTAGAAAAGAAACCAGAGGAGTCTCCTGAAGTACCCTGAGGACTTTTGTCTTTGGCAGCTTGANGCGGGGAGGCCGCTGCGGAAGGGCCCAGCTCCTTTCCCCGCAGAGCAGAAGGGCCGCCAACACCGCCCCCGTCACTAACGCTACCCCGCCGCCGCGACCCCGCGCCGGCCTCACCTCGGCTCCGGCCGCCGTCCCGCGCCTGCGCCGCCCCGCCCCGGCCGCACACGGCGGGCTCCGCAGGCGCGGCACCGCCCCGGGCTGGGGAGCCGTGCTGGTGGGACCTCCCTGGGCGGGGGAGCCGCGCCGGTGTGTCCTTGTGCCGGGCAGCGGGTCGCGTCTGGCGGGTCACGGCGGAAGGAAACACAGCCAACCCAGTGCAGTTTGTGGAGGAAGCCAAAAGACGAAACTGTATTGTTTCGGGAGCATCCGGTACAATTCATGGAGGGGCTTTTAGGCCTAAAAGAGGAGTTTGGTAATGACGGGATTGGGTTGGCGAAGGTGCTCAAGGTTGGTTTAGTGTTGCAGGTATGTGGTGAGTACCCTTAGTCCTCTTACTTAAGCAGTCCTGTCTGGACCTATAGGGATGCCAGAGAGGAACTCGTCATTAGGAATTGTAGTGATAGGACAAGGAGGAATGGGTACAAACTGAAAGAGGAGAAATTGAGATTAGATATTGTGAAGAAAGGCTTTTCTGTGAGGGTGGTGAGACACAGGAACAAGTTGCCCAGAGAAGCTGTGGATGCCCCATCCCTGGCAGTGCTAGAAATCTGGTTGGATAAGGCCTTGAGCAACCTGGTATAGTGGGAGGTGTCCCTACCCATGGCAGGGGGGTTGGAACTGGGTGGTCTCTAAGGTCCCTTCTAACCTCTTAACATTCTATGATTAAAATCACCACAATCACTTACATGTTAGGGGCATTTATTTCTTTACAGCCTAGAAAAGAAACCAGAGGAGTCTCCTGAAGTACCCTGAGGACTTTTGTCTTTGGCAGCTTGAATAGGCCCACACAGGAAGTCTTAATAGGACACAAGAGACCTGAAGTGTGATTTTTTTTGAGTCATACCCTTCCACTTTAATCACAAAAATCACTCCTCAGAATTCACAGAATCATTAGGGTTGGAAGGGACCTCTGGAGATGACCTCATCCAACCTCCCTGCCAAGACAGGGTCACCTAAAGCTGGTTACACAGGAATGTGTCCAGGTGGGTCTTGAATGTCACCAGAGACACTCCATGACCTCCCTGGGCATCCTGTAAAAATTCCTTTAACGATAGACGATTGAATAGCATCACATTGATAAATGTAGTCTTCAGCCAGCTAAAATTTGCCTTTTAGATTACTTTAATTAATGATTTTAAAAAGATATACTGTGTTTTGGATTGTAATTTTAATTTATGGGAAGCAAAGCTCCAATAAAAGTAAAAAATGAGACAAAATTTGTGTAACCAGTACAGAAGAGCTTGGAGAAATAATGGAATTAAACTCTAGTTTGAAGAGTTACTACTATTTAATTTGTTTAATACAAAGATTAGGCACCAAACTGGAATTTCACTACTTACCTCTTGTCTAAATGGTAATCTGTGCAGTTCATTACAAAGGGGTTTGTGTCTTTAGTAAGACAGTGTAAATTGATTATCATGCAGTTGTACACACCAAGGTCTACAGTAAAAAAATGCAGTTGGTATTAGATCAGTAATGATATTTAATAAGTGGACTTCAGAAATGAAGATGTAAGGTTTGTCTTCATTTTGTAACTGGGTTGTCATGTAGCCTTGCATAAGACACTTGGTATTGCTCTATAAGTTTTCCCATTATAAACTGCCTTGAGAATTCTACATTTAAAGTGAAATCATCATGTTCTGTGCAAAGAAACATAATAATGAATTACAAATTTTTTTATTTTTTCGCAGAGTTATGGATGAGTCTCTGTAAGTGCTGTGGTGGTAGGGTAGTGTTGGCAGTGTGAAATTTCTGACTGTCGTAGCAATATGGTAGTTGTCTTTTCCTTCACTGTTGCATATTTTTTTCTCACAGAGAAGAGAGTAACATTTTCATTGTATATAATCTGAAGGGACTTAACAGTATTTCTGCAGGTGCCTTTTATGGACACATCAGATAAGTGATGGGCTGCAGTGCAAGCAGATATTTTTCCCCTGGCAGAATACATCTGGCTATGAAACCTAATGCTGCACATCTGCGCAGAAATTAGAGAGTATGCAACACAGAGAAGATGAAAATGAGCTCAGGCACTGAGCTGAAGTGAAAACACATCACATCACAATTTTATTTATGTTTTTAGTATGGCATCCTGAATCATCATCATGACTGATGTCGTGCTTTAGAATAAGGGAGTACACAGGCAAAAAGGGAAAGAAAAAAAATATAGTGGAATTCAGTTGCTCAGCTTGGTGGAGTAAGGCCAGGGAAACATATGGTATTACCTAGCTGCCCTGCTTCAGTGAAACCATGCATGAACTCGGACAATGCAGGCTTACATCACTGCATAAAACTGACATTGAAGAAAGCTAATTTCACAGTAATGAAATTCTTTTTCAGCCAGAGCAGATTGCCACGAAATTAATGTCCGAGACAAAAGAGAGCAAATGGGAAGAGTTGGTTGAGGTTGCAAGAAGCAGAGGCACTCAGTGGTAGTACAGGTATCAGTGCTGAGATTACACTTTATGGACACATAAGCAACATGAAGGCCGATTTAGAGAAAACAAAGCTTGGATTCCCCTATCCCCAGCTATTCATTCTTATAAGAAGTGAACAATGGGCCTTTCCTTAGTACTTCTGGTTGATGGTTCTTATTGGGGAAGACTCTGGCATGTAGTGATGAAAATCTGTGGGAGCACGCTGCTGTTAAAGGTAGTAGATAGCCCCTGCAGTTTGCCATGGATATGCTGATTGCCAGCAGCAAGGAGTTTTAAGGAGGAAATCTTGTCCTTTCCTCCAAAGCTTATGAAAATGGCCCAGTACTATTCCATTAGGATGATCGTATTTGGGAAATATTGTCATATCTTCTCCATGGGTGCTTTAGCCTTTATGTACCATGGAATAGGGGCGTGTAAAGTACTCTCATGGACCTTCCAGCTGCCATAAAAAGCTCTTGAATTTTGGATAGCAAAACAGACCAAGTACTTGCCATCACTGAGCAGACTGTGCTAAAGAATTGCGTATCCTTCATAATCAGGTATGGCTTTAGTGGATTCATCAGGAAGTGTGATGTTTGATGGACACTTTTCTATTCTACTGTTTGTTCATATACTAGTGCTTTTATTCAATGAAGAAGGGAAGTCAGGAAAGCCAGGAAAGATGAGGTTTTTTTTGAAGTCCAAAGATTTTCATAGTAAAACTGAAAATAGAGACTGTAGTTTGTTCATGTTTTGAATCTAAAATCATGTCTTTTGCAATACCTTGCACAGCTATTTTCCTGGATACACAGCATTTTCATAAGCTCCAAAATAAAGACTTCTGAGACATGGCATTTCTGTACTTGAAGGTCTTTTTCCCCTTTCAACAGAATATTGAAGTACACACTTTTTAAAAATACTGATTTTCTACTTCATTATTTCCAGTGTAATTTCCACTTGAAAAGAGGTCACTGCTTTCAAAGGCATGTCCCTTACTGCTGCCAGAGGGGTTACTGTACCATGCTACATACAAGGAATACTTCTTGTTTCTGGAGGAAGTATGTAACGTATTACAAAATTACCATCATATTCTTTCAAAATACATTACTGTACACTCTTAAATAGCATGTCAAGATCCTGGTTCTATTTTATCTTTGGAATGGGTCAGACAGTTTCTGGATAGTCAGCAAAAGCTGGTTGGTAGCTGGGTAACAAGCCCAACATATGTAAAAGGTCTTCCAATGTCGTATCTTTGGTCAGTACTCAGAGGTTTTTCCAGGGGAAATGGTAGGGAGTTTCTGAAGTCAGTATCTGTGCTGACAGAAAGCAGTAGGGTTCAGGTGTCACTGCTGTTCTGGTCCAGCCTTACCAGGTCTTCTCGGTGTCGCCAAAGGATATTGCTGCATAATCTGAAGCAGTTTCTGTAAGACTTCATGTAAACTAGAGGTCAAGGAAGGACAGGCAGGCTTCCTCAGGGGTCATTGAAGGTCAGTACCAAACTTGGAAGCAGCCAGTAGGTTTCTCCTAGTGTAGTCCTATTTGAGACCAAGTGCTAAAATTTCCTTGGATGTCAGCCAAGGTCGCAGCTGTCACCAAAACCAGACAATTCTGCTGAATTCTCCATAATTGAAATTTTCTCTAGTCAGTCAACTTGATTAAACCACCAACTGTTACATCTCCCCTTTTCAGTGTTTTTGCAATAAGAAGCCATTTGCTTTTCAGTTGTTACCTTGGCTACACCTACATATTCTTAGTATCACAACACATCAAAGGAATGTACAGAGCTGGCACGACAATCTTTGGTACCATGATACATGCTTCACCCAGGATGACCACACTTATGGAATAATGAACCCTAGGATGCAGCTTGACTCAAAATGCTCAAAAGCAAATAACGCCGCAGGTAGGCAGTGGAATCAGCTATATCACAACTGCTCTTGATGGATTTTTCACCAGTCTGATCAGCCATGAAAATATGTTCCTTGTTCAACATTGCAAAGGAGAATTACAATGAGAAACCACAGAGGCATTTGGAGGGATTGAGACCATGGCAGAAGGCAAGGTCTACATAAAAGCTATGAAAGCCTCCTAACACAGATGGGTCTCACCCTCACTACAAGAAACATTTTGGTCTGTTTGACAATACTCTTTCAAGCATAAGTTGCTGGATTTCTTTTTCTTGTCATCCGCTGCTCTGGCACTGTAGAAATGTTCAAATCCCTTTTGTCTAAACAGGATCTAAGTGTTCCATCATATTTAGTGACCTGAAATTAATTGGCAATTAACTATGCATTCAGGATCAGTGTCAGCAGTATAATAGATAAATTGATACTAAATGCTTTCAAAACACTGACAGCCACTTAAAAAAATTTGTAGACCCATTTATAATCCCCAATGTTACGATGACATCTATGTATGCTGCCCCACTCTCCTTTCCCACCTAAATGGATGATTTGGTATGAAGGTCACAAGCTCATGTCCCTTCTCCTGGGTATCACTGTGTGGGACAGAGTGCTCCAGCTGTACTTTCACCTGTTTCACCCCTGCAGCCCAGACCCACAAGCCACTGAGGAAGCCCCCTGCAAGGTCCCATAGGCACATGCCAGTGGAGGTTCCCTCCCTTGTGTCCTTCACAGAAATGGGGTGCAAATGCCCAGCAATGGCATGCAGTGATGCTGCTCTCTCTGCCCCAGCACCAGCAGCTGCCTTCCCCACTGCTACAAATGTTTCTGCTGCTTTTATACTGCTTTTCAGGGGGATTTTTTTCCCCATCAGTCTCTGTTAATTGCCTGATTACCGTTTAATCCATCTGATTGTTATCTTAATCTTTAGCATTATCGGTCTTGGACAAACACCCCCTGAGACAGCTTTGGTTGTCCCATTCACATTCACCATTACACTGATCCTGTCTGATCCTTTCTTGTTATCAGGCTGTTGGAACAGGAAGAGGGGCCTCACAGGCATCCCAGCAATCACTCTCACACTCTAGGTCTTTGATATCTGAGCACGGAATTAACCTTAGAAAGATGGATTTGTAACTGAAAGGATGAGGATCTGGAAGAGCCAAATTCTGTCCTGTCTGATTGCATATTTATGACTTGCCATACATTTAAATGTATTTTAACTTATAATGCAGAAGATATTATAAGAGTAAAAACCAAAGCATGAAACCTTAGAACCAGGACAGGCTTACACTTGGGATAAAATACATTGTTTCTTTGATTTCCAGATGAAAAATACTTCCACATATACTTAAGAGTTCTGGTCACTCCTCCTTTTCAGGTGTGTGACAGACGTTCTGTATTAAAACCCCAAAAACTGATTGGAAATAGCTTTACTGCTACCCATGCTGTATGGCCAAGTCAGGTTGTCTGTCTCTGCCACTGATTTCAATGCTCCTACTTCTAGAACAAAACAAACCATAACCAGAATTTCCTGTTCAAAATGTTAGGGGATAATTCCACAAGCTAGATAGTGTCATTTTGTTGCTCTGATAGTGTTTTGAACATGTAGTTCTTTGGTTAAAATACTTGAAAAGAGTCTCAGTGATAGTGGTGTGTTCTGTGCCTGAAATGGCACCAGCTGAAGGGTGATCACAAGTTTATGAAGCTGTAAATGTTGAGTTAGTTTATCAAGCTGTTTATCTGGCTTTATTGTATCACTGTTAGCTCATTTAAATCTCCACAATTCTTTTGTCATTATTGAGACCTTTACAGGCATTGAAGAATCTGATTTCTAATTCCAACAAAAATATGATACCTAAAATTCATGTGTTGTTAGAATAGCATGCTTATCTCTCTGCTGCTTTTCCATTAATGTGTGACAGAAGACTCTTCAGCTGGATTTCATGCAGAGCATTTATATGAACTCTTAGATACACAAACTTCTTTGTTCCTTCTCTTGAGCAAAATAAAATTATTACAGCTGTTCTCCTACAGCTCCAAGGCCAAAGAAATATATTCTACTACAGTTATCCAGACTAAAAGTGCATATCCCAGTCTTCCTAGATCCACAAGACACATAACACCTACCCCTAAGCAGAGGCCCTGGCAGTTATTTGTAAGCAGAAAATGGCAGCAGTTCTTCACTGAGGGATAGTTGTATATTCAACTAGACAGCAAGGCAGTGAAGAACTGCCACCTTTGGCATTCCCTGTGGCTCACTTGCTCTCATAGTTGATCATCCAGCAACTCTGTCCTATGACCTTGCTGCCATCACTGTGTGCAACTCCAGCACAAATACTGCATTTGAATTTCCCAGAGCTACATGTGACCCAGGAGCCAGTCCTACAAACAGTCGAACTGAGCAGTGAAGAGACATGATGGTTTCTTAGGATCATGGTAGTTGCCAAGTCACATAGCCTTTCCATATGGGAAAGTAGTTAAAATCCAAATACAGGAATTTATTATAATCAGCTGGAAGGAGAGTCTCTCTTTCTGTGTGGTAGGTGCAAGCCAAGTTTGTAGCCACACACGATCAAGCAGGCTGCATAGATTCTAAGACAACTGAAGGTAACTAAGTTATTTCAAGCACCCACAGAACTGGCTAGCAGTCACATCAAATGTGTTTAGCAAGCCTGACTTGCTAAACATCTTGCTTGACATCTGAGCTACCTGTAAAGACTTCTGAGCAGTGTGTGGTGTCACTTTAGAAATACAAATAGGATTTCATGATACTTAAATGATTACAGATGCTCATTCATCTAATACAGTTAAAACAAACAGTGACACAATATGCAGGCAAACCTTGAATATCGGTGAGGGCTGCAGAAATACATCGGTGTTGGAGATGTTTTTATTTTGTTGTGTCTTTTTTCATTCTCTGCATTTGCTTTTACTTCCACTGAGATGAGTGGCAAAACTTCCTTTAGATTTGCAGGAGAGGAGAACCTTGCCTTGAGGCAGTACAGGATGTTGACTGCAGTTGTCAATGACAACTTTATCTTAGAACAACAATGTGGGTGCAATTCAACACTACCTCATAATATGTATGATTATTTTCACTGGAGGAAAGATCTAGTAGCTTTCTGCACCTCATTTAATTGATCCTGCTCTGAAGTATTGCAAGCAAAGCTTGGTAACAGACACTTCACATCTGTGGCATTCCGTCTTGAGTTCAATATTTATTTTCTCTATCCTAATATTTCAGCCTTGATTATCTTGTTTGGTATGTTCAAATATTAGAGAGTCTTTCTAAGTGATACTGAAACAATGTGTTGTGATTCATCAAATATTTGTTATAATTGTTGGTCAATTGGTTAAACTTTGAGTGGTTTATGGTAGGTTTGTGTCTTACAGAAGCTTCTGTCTACATAACCTAGTAATGCATTTTTATTAGATGTTTTATTTCTACTTTCATATATTACTGTCATGAGCATGATGAAAAAACCAGTGCATTGGGATACTGAGGTTTTAAAAACTGGCAGTGGTGTCAGCATTATCAGCCTTAATAACTTTGCATACACACTCATTCCCAACATAACATTCTCCCAGTCTTGACTTTCTTCTCATTGGGAAGATTGCTGTTGATCCTGGAGAGCTGGGGGATAGGTGTTGATTTTGTGCTTTTCTGGTGCTTGCAGTTACTGATCTTGAGTGTCAGTGGCCACATCCCCAAGCACCTCTGGGCACTTTTTTGGGTGCATTTTCAAGGAATTTCCCCCTTTTCCTGTTTTATAAACCTGCTTTTCTTCATCTAAATATATGTAGAAACACATGTGATCTGCCTCTAAATTGAGGGGTTTGCCTTACGGTATGGCACGTGTCTTTCTTCGTTGCAGGATTTAGTCATGCCACTTCTGTTTAATCCAGAGTGTTTCTATGTTTTACAACAAGCCAATACAGGTTCTAGCTAGCAAATAGCAGACCTGTGATTGAGAATTCAGAATCTTAGTTTTGGACCTTACAAAACCTTATTCACCCCTTACATCTACAATTATCTCCTGCCTGTTGATGTTAACAATCTAAGGTATTGTCCATGACAGTTAAAAATACCAACATTTAAAAGGTCTAAAGAACACAAATTATTCTATGGTCTGCTTTCAGTTTTTCTTATTCTGAAGAATCTTATCCTTTCTTGTCCATTTTTCTGGTAACATGCCATTAATTTTCCACTTGGATTATTAAATTCTTATCAGGCATTTTAAAGCTACTTTGTGTCCTGTTGAAAGGGGACTGATGTGGCCTTGTGTCATTGCCTCGTTACAAAAAGCAGTTGTATTTTTAGATGATGCTGAAAACAATCAGCAGTTTCAGACTAAGGTCTGATTTTTTTTAAAGACAGGTTATAGCAGTGAGGTACCACATCAAGTATAACAAATGTTTATATTTAGAGAATATAAGAAAATACTCAGATAGAAACAACAAAGAACATACAGTATTGCTTCCGCTTCAAAAACAAAGAGAAACACACCTCAAAACCAGGTTCTCTATTCTCTCTCTTTGGCAGAATTGTGAAACTTCCAGAGGGAGTTTTGCCTGAGAGAGTAGCTGGGATTAATAGCTAAAAATAGTAATGCATCCAGAGAGCAATAAAATTGGTGGGCTAGAAATATGACACTAAGAGCACTTAGTGACATGAATTCATCATTTCTGCAACACTTAACTCCACAGGAATTTGTCCCATACATCTCTTAAATCTTCAAGCAAAATATAAGATCTGTACACTTTCACTGATGAGGTTAATAATTGCTTTCTTTCCAAAATGCAAGACAAAGTAGCTGGTGTCCTGGGCAGAAATGGGCAAGAGAAATATGAAATATTAGAATTAAAGCTCAGGTACTGAAGAATAAGCTCTTTCCAGACAAGTAGTGTGGGAAAATGGAGTAATTTTTGTTCTGATAATATTAAGACCTAAAAATACTAAAAGAAGCATTGAATTTGTTGAAGGGAAAAGGCAACACATTTTCCCCACTACTGGTTCATTTTTTTGGGGGGGGGGGGAATTTATTAATGGCAGAGGAAGTAAACTAAAATATTGGAAGCAAGGATTAAATTTGCAATTTTTTATTCAAAATCTGCATGTAAGATTAGAAATTTTGCATAAAATAATTTAGAAATCTTTAAAGTTGTTTCCCTGTTCACAGACAGATATAAGGAATCTATCAGTCATCATGGCTACTGTAGGCGGAGAATTGCCCTGTGTTTGTTGTCCTGTTATAATAATGTACTTTACAAGAAACTTAACACGCTGCAGCACTGAATCTGCAATCTTCACACTATTCTAATACTTGTGAAAGATATCTTTTCATATGTTTTACTGTTTTCTATCAAGAAACATAATAAAAGTGGCAAGGAACAAGTTCATCTCTTACTAAAATAAATATCTGTGGTCAATCTTTGCAAATAACATGCCTGTCACTGAAGAGTTCAAAGCAACAGTGCTGCTAAGAGGATGTAAGGGAGGTAAGTGACAGCTCTTTAGGACAGTTTGTGTTGGGTTTGCCCAGCGAGGGTTTGGTGCCATGGGGGCTACAGGGGTGGCGGCTGTGAGAAGATTCCTCTGTAGCCCATCGTGAAGGCTATTGTGAGGTAGCTGCCTGCAGCCTGTGGAGGTCCGTGGTGGAGCAGAGATCTGCCTTCAGCCCATGGAGACATCCAGGCCTGGAGCAAGTGGGTGTCCTAAGAAGACTGTGACCCAGTGGAGACCCCATGCTGGAGCAGGCTCCTGGCAGAACCTGTGTCCCCATGGACAGAGGAGCCCACACTGGAGCCGATTTTGTGGCAGGACTTGTGACCCCATGGGGGATCCAGGCTGGAGCAGTCTTCCTGAGGGACTGCACCCCATAGAAGGGATCCACGATAGAGCAGTTCATGAAGAACTGCAGCCTGTGGGAAGGTCTCACACTGGGGAAGTTCATGCAATTTTCACTGCCATGGGAGGGATCCCATGCTGGCGCAGGGGAACAGTGTGAGGAGGAAGGAGTGGCAGAGACAACATGTGATGAACTGACTGTAGACCCCATTCCCCATTTCTCTGTGCTGCTGGTGAGCACTAATAGAGAAAAAGGGGAGTAGGTGAAGAAGGGCGAGCTGGGGGAAGTAGTTTTAGGATTTACTTTTACTTCTTGTTACCCTGCTCTGATACCCTACAAGTTCAGTTAGTTGCCCCAAGTTGAGTCTGTTTTGTCTGTAACACTAACTGGTGAGTAATCTCTTCCTGTCCTTAGGAAGATCTTCCAACAAGCCTTTTATTTTCTATCCTCTGTCCAGCTTAGGAGGGCAGTGATAGAACAGCTTTGATGGGCACTTGGTGTCCAGCCAGGGTCAACTCAGCACACAGTTGCTAGCTGACGTTCAAGGTCTTCTTTCAAATTTTATTTTTTCAAGATTTTCAATTTGAATGCACTCTCTTTTGTGCCACAGCACAGCTAAAGAAACTGGGAATAATATGTTGTGACCTGTTGGTTTAGTGTGCTTTTCATCTAGGGAAGGAAAAAACACCATCCTTTTGGATTCTTTTTTTGCTAGCAAGCCCCAAAGCATTTCCATCTTCCCTTGCTGCTAAAAAGGAGTCACTTTTTAATTTTAGTGGCTTTTTTGAATTCACAGAAGTGAAGATACTCATTGGTCAAAATATATTCAGTAACATTGCCACTAGCAGTTGTTTAAATCTGTCCTTGTAATTACTGTTCAGATGCCATGGGAGCCTCTACACAGCAGAAGAAATTACTTCAGAGAACTAGCACCATTGCCACAGAAGTTCATATGTGAGCCAAAGACTTGACATGCACTGATGTCATTATACGAAGTGAACTTGCACTTTAGCAGCTCCCAAGTGCTTGAAATGTCTAAGGCAATAAGGTAATTTAGAAGAAATACAGTGGTTTCATTTGATATCCCCTTTACAGAAGGATCACTGTAATTTGATAAGCAGAGATTTCCAATTTCTGGTGGAGTAGGTGGAGTACTGCTGACCTTCAGGGCTTTCAGCAAAAAGGCCGTCAGTCTTCCATTTGTCTCATCTACTCCTTTGGTCCTGTTTGGGGAGTTGTTTTCATGGCCTAGCATGTGACAAAGCATGATTTTCCAATGTCTAGATGTCAAACATCAGCACCCATGGCCACTAGAGGAACCCTGCTGACAACCTAAAAATGTATGACTGTGACCAAGTTGCATGCTTTCACTCTGAGATGGTATTTCAAACAATGTTTAGACATGCTTATTGTTAAACCCTTCCTGAAGATAAAAGTTCAGTTTCCAGAACATCTTTTGGAATGTATATCCAAAATACAGACCAAGAAATCCCCCCCTATATTACCTAGCTTCCACTTATCTGAGAGGGAATACAAAACCAGTTATTTTAGTGTGTTCAAAAGATCCAAGAATTTCTGTGACATGATACCACTTAGAACATTGTTGAATAAAGTGATGTAGGTCCTTCTTGGCCTGTTTTCCAGTGTGTTACAGCTCAAGTCTGTCAAGATGTCTTTGGGGATGACATGAATGCACCAGTTCATTGATTGCCATTTGCAACTTCAAACCTAAATTTTTATCCTGAATGTGGGTTCATTACGTAGTGCCAATTCACACACTGAGTTGAGGTATCTCTGGTTTTTTATCCTAGTGCGCGCAAAGGAGGGAGCTGCGTGGTAGCACACAAAAGGCCGTCTCCCTGATTATCTAAACTTTACACTGTTTATACAT
>VXAZ01004729.1:1172-11714 GCA_013399875.1 Gymnorhina tibicen
ATTTCACTGAGGTAAGGCATAATGCTTAAATTATATTTCACCAAAAAAAAGAAAAATTCCCCCTCAGGGGTTTATGCAAGTCTGTGAGGAAGTGTCTTATTTCCAGAACACACTAGCTCACACTGTAAGCAGTAGTTCAGCAGCAGGGAACAGTAGAAGTGTTTGTCAGTGTTTAGCTGATAGATTTGACTGCTTTGAATTAATGGGCTTAACTAAAATTGGAATTTTATTTTACTCACTAAATTAAAAAAAAAAAGCAGAATTTATCCAAAACTAGACATGATGAGCAGTGAAGAGAATAATAGCACAGTGCTGTGAATTTCCTTGAGGCACATTAGGTATTTCATACTAATCCATGAACAATTATTTTATGTTGTTTAAGGTAAATTACCAAGCTTGACTTTGAATACTGAAATCTGATTATAGGGGGAAAAAAATTTTATAGGAATAGCCGAAAATATATTTTTGACACCAAGTTGCCGACACCTCTGGACAGTGGGAAGGAGTGCACCCTCAGCAAGTGCATAGATGATGCAAAACTGGCAGGAGTGGCTGATATACCAGAGGGTTGTGCTGCCATCGAGAGGTACCTTGACAAGCTGGAGAAATGGACTGACAGGAACCTAATGAATTTCAACAAGGGAAAGTGCTAAGTCCCACACCTGGGAAAAAACAACCCCATGCACCAGTGCATGATGGGGGCTCACCAACTGGAAAGCAGCTTTGCAGTAAAGGACTATGTGTGTAGTGTCCTAGTGGACACCAAGCTAAACATGAGCCAGCAATGTGTCTTTGTGGCAAAGAAGGCTAACAGCATCCTGGGCTGCATTGGGCTATTGTTGCCAAAAAGTTGAGGAAGGTGATCCTTCCCCTGTATTCAGCACTGGTGAGGCTGCATCTAAAGTACCATGTCCAGTTCTGGGCCCTCCAGTATGAGAGTCATGGACATTATGGAGAGAGACCAGTGAAGAGTCACAAAGATGATTAAAGGACTGGAGCATCTCTCTTACGAGGAGAGGCTATGTCACCTGGCTTTATGGGGACAGACAGGTTCTTTTGGAAATCCTTGGCAGAATGATGATGAAACTAAGTTGTAGTTACAATTAAAGTTTTATTTTTTACCAGACTTTTATGATCAGCATAGAATGGTATGATCAGAGTACAATAGGTGTTTTAATAAGCAGAATCAGTGTAGCACAGTTTTATAAGTAGCATAGCACAGAATTTCAAGGTATAGCTTAGCTTATGGTTTCTAATCACCTGGATCCTCTGCATGTCAGGTCAAATCTTAATACATGACTTTCCATATCAATATAACAATCATAATCTAGGCTTGAAAGATGTAAAAGAATTTGAGTCACTAAATCCTCAGTAGAAGCAGATGATGTTGGAGGCATCCCTGACCACTGGAGGATCACAAGTTTTGCTGTCCAGCAGCTGTTTCAGTCCAAGTCCCACTTAAGACTTTTAACTGCTTGATTTTATAGGCAGTGCTATGTGTGCTGCTAAGCTTCCCTGTTCTGTGTCAGGGTCACAACCACCTGACTGGCCAGGTGCCTGGGACCTTCAAGGCCAGTAAGGAGGAGAGTAGTTAGCCTGGCACCTGGGAACCTGGAGACTGATAGGAAAGGGGAGAGGTCTGTCTAGTGTGCAGGACCTTCAAGGCCTGATGAGGGAAAAGGGGACTGATATGTGCCCAGTTCAGTCACAGAGAATGGCTATTTGCTTAATGGCATTAGTTATGTTAACCATATTACCAGGGGTCAGGAGTAGGTGGCCACACTGAGACAGCTGAGAGTGTTTAGCCTGGGGAAGACTCAGAGAGGTTCTCATCAATGCATACAAATACCTGATGGGAAGGAATGAAGAAGAGGGAGACATGCTCTTCTCAGTAGCGCCTAGTGACAGGTCAAGAGCCAATGGGCACAAGCTAAAACATAGGAGTTTCCATCTCAACATCAAAAAAATCATTTTTTTACTGTGAAGGTGACTGAGCACTGCAACATTTTACCCGGAGATGTTGTGGAGTCTCCCTCCTTGAAGAACTGTCTGGACATGGTCCTGAGCAATTGGCTCCAGGTGACCTTGCTGGGAATGGGGGGGGGAAGGTGTGGACTAGGTTCCAGCTGCAACCATTCTGTGATTTTTAGGATTAACAGCCTGGGAGAAATTATCAAGCTTCTAAGCATTCTTTTCAGGCTTTACTCTTCCCATTTTAGTAGTTTACTGCTCTGAATTCCTCAGTTCCTCTTCCAGGAGTATAGCAGCAGTATATGTACAACAATGTAGCTGAGGTCCCACTGGTGTCAATAAGCTGGTATATACCTAACACTGAACTATTCCACTTGGATGTTAATTACTGCTTTCTGTTGCATGTCCCTCTTAATCAGTCATGATTTACATAACTTCATTTGAGCAAAAAATGTAAATGGCTTTTGTACTCCGACAATTTAAATACCTATATATTTTAGTGCTTTTTTCTCCAAATAATCCTCACGTTTACTTGTGAAAGTCACTCCACTGAATACAAATCATTTTTTTTAACATCTCCATGCTTTTTGGTGTTGTACTGTTACTCTGGTCTATACACCAGACTACCCTGTTCAAAGTTGACTCTGGTAATGAATACTGACATGTATGCACCTCAGTTTGAGCAACCTTTTTTTTTCTTTAGCGTGTTCCACCTGGACCTGACATTTGAGAGACATATTTTTGTTAAATTAAGATAAACACCACAAGTTAAAGCACACTTTATCCTACTTTAAATGCACATTCAAGTTAAATCAATGAAAATTTACATAGCCACTATTTGGGGAGGGGAGAGATCTAATAACACTTGTGTGGAAGACAGCTCTGAAAGGGCATCTAATCCTTTAAATATGTATAAGGAAATATAAGATCCTTATGCATTTTGCACAAAGAGTTTGGACTGCTGATTTTTAATTCTGCAGAACTATATACATGTGGTATATACTCACCTTTGAACTGGATTCTGAGATGTCTTCTTAAATTATCCTTATGAACATTTTGATCTACAAATGGAGTTGTGCTGGGAATGGTTTGTTGTGTTCTCCACAAAGCTTCTAATTAACTGGGTTTTGCAGTACTGACTTCTAGCCATTTTGAACTTAAAAAAGCAGGTATCTAACTAAAATGTTTATTAATTTAATGATTTAGAAAACAAAGTAACATTTTAAGGTATAACAGCAAATAATGTTAATAGGAGAAAGTACAAAACAAATCTATTATATGATTCAGAGATCATTCTCAAAAGTATTGAGAAATAAGGCAACAGCAAGTTATGCAAGTGTCTACTTTTGCTACATTACCCCTGTACTAGTTTGAAAACAAATCAGTGGGAGACTCCAAGTCAGAACTAAAATTTAATAGGAAAATTAAAAACAAAGGCAGAAAACACTGGCTTAAACTGTCAGTCAGGATACAACCTGACACCCTGTTGGTCAGGGTGGTGGTAGCAGTCCAATTAAATGGTGGCTGCAGTCCTCCTGAAGTGATAGATGTGGTTCTGTTGAAGTGGTGATCCTGTAGAAGGGTCTGGTCTTCCTCTGAAGGTCCAGTGGCGGTTATGTAGCTCTTGTCCTCTGGGAATTCAGTAGGCAAGGCTGAGTGTGGTGTTCCAAACCTCAGATTATATCCAGGTAGGAATGCTTGGTTCGTCCCCCTGGGCAGAGCATCTCACAATGGGCTGATGTAATTTTATGAGTCATGCAGTGAGACTTGATGGCCGATTAACAGAAGATATCCCTGGGAGTTATTAGGGATGTGTCATGGAATAGATAAAGACCACTGCCTCACCTGGTTTTAACAGCTTATGAAGATGGTAATAGAATACATACTTTTGGTTACATCTTACATTTTAACCTAAGACTACCCACATTTTCCCCACATTGGGGAAGGATGAAACTGTCTTCATGGGGATCCTCACTAACCTCAGGTTTTGTACACCCATTCTACATTTGCCACTTTAAGGCCCCAAAAAACCTTGCTTGACAAGACTTAAAAGGATTTATGCTTTTTCATGTACTCTGAGTTAAACACAAGAAATACTGTCAAGATATTCTCAAGGGGTCAAAACAACAAAAAACTTTACTGTCAACTTCATAAAATCAGAGAACTTTGGCAAAAGTTTAGAGCAGCATTCAGTCACCATAAAACACTTCATAAAGCATTAAATTATCCCATTCGACTTAGCAAACTCCAAGCCCATCCAATTTTAAGTTACTCAAAACTCTGAGAAGAGGGAACTAGAAAAAGAAAGAGAGAAGGAGAGAAAAGATATAGAAAAGAACAAATATAGCTACCACTCCTGGTTCCAGTACTGTTCAGCTGATAGAAACTCCAAGGGAAGGTGAGGTCAAACCATGTGCTCACCACATGTCCTGGGTTAAATACCCTTTGGCTTTCCTGGGCCCCTCCCCCAGGTGGGACTTCCGGTCATCTGGCTACTCTGGGGCTAGATTGGGGCTCCAGGGGTGGGGTGTAGAGCACTGCCTCCAGTGTGCCAGTGATTGGCCACCACTGTGGGGCTTGGATACAGGCCTGGGGGGGTGGGTGTGAAGAGCAGGGCATTGCCTCACCAGGGCAAGGCCCAACCTGCCCCTTCCCTCACACACACGCCCAAAATATTTTGAGCCAGCGATCCTTCCAGTCTCTCACAGCTGCCTTCAAAAAATATTTGCTCTGCCTCATGCGAAGTTCTCCTTTTGTTAGTGAGCCTCAGTTTATTGTCTAGTGGCATATTGAAAGAATAAAGCAAAAAAGTGAGAATTATCATGCAGTTTTCTGAGAAACTGAGGTGGAAGAGCTAACTTTCCTGATTCAGAATTTCTGATGATATGAAAACAATCATATATAGATCAAATAACTACTGAACTGGGAACTAAGAATGAGAGTTTGTTCCAAGAGAATGAAAAAAATGCTAACTACATAATAAACATAGGCCTTTCTTTAGGCTTTATTGAAGAGAAAAAAATCTAAGATTAGTTAAAAGAGGTTATGTGGAAAGGAGTGTCTGCTCCTTTAAGGATATCTAGTCAAGGACCTTTTTCAATGAAAAAATGGGTAATAAGAAAATGAGAAAGCCATAAACAAGACTATACCAAGGACAGAAACTTGATGACAAATAAGAGAGGCACTTCCAAGACTGTCACGGGTCAAGTGGAAGCTTCAGACAAGCCCTGCCTTAGCCTCAGATTTTTGGCAACAGTTTAAATTTAGGGAATCACTCTGGCCTGCAAGTTCTAATGATGGCAGATCAGGTCTATTTATAAAAATGAATTATTTATTAAACAGACAAGAGATAACAGACAAAAGATCTTAATCAGAATTACTACACAGTATAAAACTCAAGAACTACTAGTAGATTACAGCATAACAAAAGAGTGCACTATATCAAGGTACCTATATTAAAGCTAGCAAAAGAAATAGTATTGATTCGGAGTCGAATGTAACTTACCACCGAAATGACAATGTACACAGATTCCTTCACTTAACCTCTGGGGAGTAACTGCGAAGCAGGCGTCCCTACTCACAGGAGAAACTCCACACATTTCCAAGAAAATGTATAGAATATTTCTTCTTTGTGAAAATTTGTTATAGCTTTTATAGTTGAAAAGTGAGGTGTCTGTCAGTCAGAAATCCAGCTTATCTTGCCAGATCTCACTTCAACAGTAAGATGTTTATTGGCAGTTGGAAGATGCCAGACCAGTGTTAACCCCATGGTGCCAAAATAACTCAATACAAGACAGCTTGTCCTGCTTCAGTTATCTAATTGGTTAACAAGCAACAGATAAGCTCTTGTGGGGGGTGAGATGCCCTGCTACAAAGACCAACCTGGACTTTGCAACTGATAAGATCGTAAATCAGGGGGGATTCCGGACACTGGGGTGTGAGAGGGTGCAGGAATCTACAAACCCGTGAAGCAACATGCAGGAGAAAGGGTGAACAAACAGGAACAAAGGTGGAGTAGACAGAAAGGAGTATACAAGGGGCTGGTCCCATGTAGTGGGGCCTGTCAGCATGCGTCTGGCTGAGTACTACACCTGATCACCAGTCAGTCCTTTCTTCTTATACCTTCTTATTATATCTTTTCTTAAATATCTGAGTAATGTCACTCTATCCTGTGTGTATGTGTGCTGAAAGGACTAAGTGCCAGTTACTGGTGAGGTGGGGGTGTGTGTGGGGGGGTGTGTGTATGTGTGTGTAATTTGGTGCCAGCAACTAGTCAGCCTGGGGATGTAGGTGCCCTGCAACCTGTGGTGTCAGCTACTGGAGTGAGTGGATGTCATAGCATCAGTAATTGAGAGGCCATAGCTTTATGGATCTAAAGAGGGTCCTGCAGACTTTGTGTCTGGGGTGCCAACTACTTTGGCAACTGGTGCGAGTGGACTGGGTGCCAGCTACTGGAGTCAGAGCGTGGTGTAGACACTTCTGGCCTGTGGTGCCAGCTACTAGAATGAGTGAATGTCTCAGGGCTAGCTACTGGAGTGAGGGGGGTCTTAAATCTCCAGACACTGGAGTGGGAACCAGGGTATGTGTGCTTGTTCTAAAAGCCAGCTGCTATGAAGGATCAGCATAAGATGAATGGGGCTCAGCACCAGCAGCTAGATCAGGACTACAGGTCAGAGCCTGTGTGAGCTGTGTCTATCTTTCCTGAACCTGGTATGTGGATATGTGCATCTGTAATTCCCAAGAAAGCTTCAAGGTAGATTAGCCATGGAGTATGGACCTGTGAAGCAGGTAAGAGGGCCTGGGATCTGGGCAGAGATATTAGATGGACAGAAAGCTGTGCCATGCTCAAAAGATCCACAAATGTGCATGAGTTTGTGAATCTAAAGAGCATTGTGTGTGTGCCTTCACTAGTAACCTTCTATCTCTACCAGCCAAAGAAGGGGAAGGGGACATGACTGTCTGTGTTTGGTTTATGTGGGTTCTGTGTGTAGGTGCTGTTGAAGACAATGCCTTGTCTGTAACATTCTGTGTAATCGGCTGTCAGTGTCCTCTGTGTGTCTGTCTGTGTGCATGTGTCTCTGGGATATGTGTTCATCTTTGCTACTGGTTGAACCTGCAAATGGGAAATGGTCCCTCAGCTTAGGCATAGACCCCAGGCAAACCAGGTTGGACTCTGGTGGCTGGGAAGAAGTCCTAGGCTGGAGCTGCTGGAGATGGTGATTGCGCTCTTAACATTACTTAACAAATTATTGCACATGGAGGAAGATGCATAGTATTTTGGATTCCATAGAATTAGTTTAACACATGGTATGTCTCATACTTAAAAAAGAATAAAATTATGTCAGAAAATGGCCTAAATTTAACCTCACATGGGCTTCAATTTCAGAATTTTTACAGTTGAAAAGTAATGTTAGTTACACTTAGAGATAATCTGAAAGAATGAAAAGGGAGATCTGAATGGCCTAATATTTATAGAATATAGTAGTGTGTGGAAGGAAGAAAAAGTCATGATGAATGCTAAAAAAATGCACTGTAGTACATTTATGATGCATGTTGTCATCTGCCTCAAATATCTCACTTCTCACTTTATGTTGAGATGTTCCTCTATGGAGTTAAAACCTCTGCATTCAATACAGGATCCAAATTGCAAAGAAAAGTGGTGCTGATAACTTTTTTTCACTGAGACCAATAAAGAGCAAGGGAAAGTCTGCACAGTTCTGCTGAAGAAATTTGATTCTGCTTTCAAATAGATTTCTACTTTTCCATGAGCTATCTGATTATATCTCTGATAAACATTTTAAAAATAATCAGTGTGATTTCAAGTTTATTTTTTTAACTATCTTATTTGGGGGGGGTTGTGACTGAGATTTGCCATTAAACTTGCATGGCTACTTGACAGGATAAACAAGTCAAAAGACTATTAGATCTTTATCACTATTGGGATAACAGTGAAAATGCAGCCTCCAGTAAGGTATAATGGCAAGTGAATCAACTCATGGCTTTTTACTAAGCTGTCTACCATAGCTGTAAGGAGAGATAAATGCTCAATTCTAAAGCAATAATCCTTTAATCACAGGGCTAGATTATGGTTTGTCCTGTCCTATGCATAGCTTGCTCTTTGCAAGGTGCTTAACAACAGGTAAGGAAGGCTCCATCTCAATGCCCAGTGGTACTTAGGGAGTCCTATCCCATTAAAAGCTTATTTGTTTTCAAGCAGGTCAAAATACATTTGTGGTGGTTTGCCCCTGGCTGGATGCCAGGCACCCACCAAAGCCACTCTATCACTCCGCTCTGAAAGTGGACAGAGAAGAGAAAATATAGCAAAAGGTTAATGAGTTGAGATAAGGACTGGGAGAGATCACTCACCAACTACCACCACAGGCAAAACAGAATGAACTTGGGGATATTAATTGAATTTATTACTAACAAAATCAAAGCAGGATAATGAGAAGTAAAATAAATCTTAAAAACACCTTCCCCTCACCTCTCCCTTCTTCCTGGGCTCTACATCCTTTCCCCCAGCAGTGCAGGGAGACGGGAAATGGAGGTTACAGTCAGTTCATCATAGGTTGTTTCTGTTGCTGCTCATGGACAGAAGTCCTTTCCCTGCTCCAGCGTGGGGTCCCTCCCAAGGGAGACAGTTCTCCATTAACTTCTCCAGCCCGAGTTCATCCCGTGGGTAACAGTTCTCCATGAACTGCTCCAACATGGGTCCCTTTCCACAGGGTGCAGTCCTTCAGGCACAGCTTGCTCCAGCTTGGGTCCCCCACAGGGACACAAGTCCTACCAGGAAACCTGCTCCAGTGTGGGCTCCTGTCTCCATGGGTCTGTAGGTCCCTGCCAGGAGCCTGCTCCAGCACAGGCTTCCCATGGGGTCACAGCCTCCTCTCAGGCATCCACCTGCTCCAGCATGGCTCTCCTCCATGGGCTACAGGTGGATCTCTGCATCCCTGGGGTCCTCCATGGGCTGCAGGGGNCTCTCCTCCATGGGCTACAGGTGGATCTCTGCATCCCTGGGGTCCTCCATGGGCTGCAGGGGGAAAGCCTGCTTCACCATGGTGTTCACCCATGGGCTACAGCGTAATCTCAGCCCAAGTGCCTGGAGCACCTCCTCCCTCTCCTTCTGCACTGACCTTGGTGTCTTTTTTGTTTCTTAATTATGTTATCAGAGAGGGGTTACTACTATCTCTGATTGTCTTGGCCTTGGCCAGTGGCAGGTCCATCCTGGAGCCACCTGGCAATAGCTCTGCCAGACATGGAGGAAGCTTTGGGCAGCTTCTCACAGAAGTCACCCCTGTAGCCTCCCCCACTTCCAAAACCTGACCACACAAATCCAGTACACCATCTCAGAAAAAGAATTTGTGCCATCACTAATCTGAGATGCAGATTGTGATGTGATTCCACCATGAGTATTGAAAATTTAGGTTTTGAGGCTTCTTTAAAGCTTAACTCCCTATATATGCAGACAGCAAATCTACTCTGCTGCCCTGTAAAGCTTCCAGGTCCTTGCATTTCTGCCTCTTCACTGTATCCCATTTGCAGTAATCTATCTGCTCCTGTGGCTTTGTCCCAGAACCATCCCTGGAGCAACCTGTTTCCAGAGCTAAGAGTCTTCTAGAAAATTGCTTTGGACAAAATAGTAAAAGAGGTCCTACTGGGCACAGGTAGAAGGCTGTCTATGTAGTTTAGGATCTTCAACCTGTAAGTTGCATCTCATCTTTTCCAGTTGTCCTGGGGTAACCCAAAATGTTATTGTATTCTATATCTATTTGTGTCCAAAAATGGTTACTGTCTCTTTAAGGCCCAGTGGTGCAGCCAGAAACAGAATCGCGAGGTCAGGAGGTTTGCCGCGGTCCCTGTAAAAGGTTTGAGGCACTGGAGCCAAACTCTCTCTTCCTTCATGGTCTTCGCTCAAGGGAGAGACTCCATTTTTTTCCCCTTCTCTTTTGTTTTTCTCTTGCATCTTGGACTGCCTCAAGGCGAATTCCCCAGGTGCCTGCCTGCAGTCGCGGCGCCGCGCCGAGGAAGAGGGGGCAGCCCTGCTCCGGTCTGAGTTGCCCGCAACTCGCCAGCAGCACTTGGCCAAGGAGAGAAGGCACCTATTACTCCAGCCCAGCTGCTTTGCCTTGCCTTGTCTGCCGTTTTCTGCCACGAGGAAGGTGAAGTCCCTCCATGAGTTCTAGCCCTTGACAGTGTCAGCCGCCTTTCTTGACAAAGCTCCAGCAGACATAGAGATAAGGGGCGGGGAGGCGGGGGAGGACAGATGCCATCTTCCCTTTGTCTTTCAAACCACGCTCGGCTGCGGAGTGCCATCTTGTGTGGGAAAGGGGTTATTCCGCCATTTCGGGTCTCTCTGTTCCTGTCGGGTTCATGAGATTTAGCGATTTTGCATCTAGTGATTATTTACTGCTTTTTTATTTTTTTGCCTGTTGCTGTTTCACTTGTTAGTAAACTTGTATTTTTTCACTTATATGTATTCATATTCATTCCTTACTGGTGAAAAGGGATTGGTTGAAACTAAGGGGAGGTAACTCATCTTAGTGTGTCCACCTGATATAAACGAATTCGAAA
>VXAZ01004747.1:0-51158 GCA_013399875.1 Gymnorhina tibicen
CAACTGTTAAGATCCAATTATTACTAAGGCTCTTTGAAATTCCTCTGCACAAATTAAGGTGCAAACGAGACCATATGGCAGTCAATAGTAATGGTTTTATTTGAGGGTAGATATGAGAGAGAGAGAGAGAGACAGAGAGAGAAAGAAAGAAAGAAAGAAAGAAAAAGAAAGAAAGAAGCAGAAAATAGGTGGGGGGACAGAATAAGGAAAATATCAGCACTCCGTGGGTCCCAACGATGTTCCATTGATCCTCTCCAGCTGCTCTTCTTGGTGGTGAAGGTCCCCCTGGGAAGCATGGAATCCCACGGGTTAAGACACCCTCGAGCCAGGTGGCAATGTCCGGACATGTCCCCCTGGGGGAGGGGGCAGTCCCTTACAGCAGGCTCTGGGTCTGCTGCATCGTGTGCAGTCCTGTGGTGCACGGCCTCTCACCTGAACATCCTGAGGATGTGGCCTGTGGGGTTGGGGGTTCCACAGCTGGGCCAGGTTGAGTAAAAGGGAGGATGGCTGTTCACTGCCTCTGAGCAGAGGTTACATCCAAAACCTCCTCCCCCCCTGCCTCGTTTCAGGGGGAGTCTGTGTAAACCTGGCTTCTGTGGGCTGTGCTCTCCCCCACCCCAAACTCAGCCTCCGTAGCGCCCCGTTGCGGTTACCCCATTGGTTGGTATGTGCTTTCCCCTCCCATGTTGTAAGGGTAGAAAATCCCACGCCACCCTCTTTAGTGGGTGTTAGTGGGTTAGTTTTTTTCATGCCCAACCTCATTCATTAAACCCTCTCCTGTTTTCCATGAAGAAGTCCCTCTGCCCTCTTTCCGCCTCCTCCGTGCGCCCTCACCACCCGTGGGTCGGGCAAACCCGTGCTGGAGCTTCGCCGACTCTCCCGTGCCCCCGCGAGCGGCCTCCGTCAGCCCCTCCCGTGCGGGCGGGTGCCCGGCGCTTGTGGTCACCCTGCCTGCTGGACAGAGAGCGCCACGGCATGCCAGTGTTCACCCGGAGCATGTCCAGGTTTTATGGCTCCTGGCATTACTTTGTTAGCCTTGTTAGGGTTGTTTCTTTAACAAACTATACTTTATCGGGTTCTTGACTGTACAATCTGAGCCATTTTAGACCCAATTATAGACTTCTGCAAATGTTCCAAAAGTTTTTCAGCACTCCAACGAGTGCCTTTGTGTTTGTGATCCCCTATTTCACCACAAGATCAGTTCTGGGACTACTTTTTTCCTGGTTGGGGTAACTGCCCAGACTCGTGGATCAGATCTTGCTTCTAAGCTTCTGCTGTCCTTATTAATTCCTGCACTGGGCAGGCTCTGGATTTTTCAGGGAGTGACAGTGATCTCAGGGCTCCTCCAGCACTGTTCCTGCATGTGTTGCTCAGTCCCAGCTACTTTGTCCTCGCACACCATCTCCTCTGCTCCCACAGGCTCCGGAACATCCGCAGGGACATCATCTTCACTCTGGGGAGAGGGGGGAAGGTGACACCATCCCCCGAGGGGTGCAGCCCCTGCCCACCCTCGCCCCTGCCCCCGGCGCGGGGGATGCTCACCGCCAGCGATGCTCCGCAGCTCCTGGATCTCCTGCTGCAGCCGCAGCCGCAGCAGCTCCCGCAGCAGCTCCCGGCGCCGGCTCCGCGGGGTGACCCCCATGCGCCGCAGGGACCCCTCGGTCAGGCGCAGCAGCGCTCGGCCCGTCAGGGCGTGTTCCCGAGCCAGCTCCGCCAGCCCCCCGGGCCCGCCGTGCGCCGCCAGCCAGGAGCGCACCTCGGCCCCCGACCACTGCCCCGCCGGGCGCTGCGGCCCCTCGGGCCCCTGTGCGGGAGGAGAGGGAGCCGGGCTGTCCCCTCGGGCCCTGCAGCCCCATGGAAGCCACGGGGTCAAGCCGCCACCTCTGTGCCACAGTGCTCCGGCCCCAGCCTGAACACAGCCCTCGGTCGCCTCCCCACACTGATGCCGGTGGCTGCACCCGTGTCCCCGTCCTCGGCCCATGGGGGTCCCCAAACCCCCGCCTGTGCGGGTCCCCCATCCTCCACCCCCGGGGATCCACAAATAACTACCGGTAGGAACCCCCCATCCTTCACCTGTGGGGATCCCCCATCCCCTGCCCATGGGGGTCCCTTAAATCCCCACCCATGGGGATCCCCAAACCTCCTCTTGTGGGGTCTCACATCCTCCACCCATCTGGATCCCCAAACACCTACCCATGGGGTCGCCCATCCTCCACTTGTGGGTATCCCCCATCCTTCATTCGTGGGGGTCCCCCATCCTCTGCCCATGGGGGTCCCCAAACCTCCACATGTGGTGGTCTCACATCCCCCAGCCGTGGATGTTCCCCTGTCCTCCACTCTTGGGGTTCCCTGGGACCCCACTGCAGTTATCTGGGGGGCCCCCAGCCCCTGCCCACTCTCACCTCAGTCTCGGGGCACCCCTTCAGGGGTGCCTCAGCCCCATCCTGCGCCGGGGGATCCATGTGGGGCCAGGGGCAGGGCACGGGGGCTCTTCTGGCTCCCTGCAAACGGGGCTCCGTCAGCGGGGGGTCCCCCGGACCAGCCCCCCATGTCCTGCCAGCCACACAACCCCCCCAGCCCCGCTCCCTGGCAAACCGCCATCCCAGGGTCCCTCCTGGGGGACATGGTCGGGGGTTGTCGCGCTCCCCGATGCCACCCACCCCGTGCCCCCTCAGCTCAAGGGGCCGCGAGCCCCGGGACCCACCGCCCGTCCCGCCGTGGGCGCGCAGAGCCCGGCGCACCCC
Source organism: Gymnorhina tibicen (assembly GCA_013399875.1). Classification (NCBI taxonomy): domain Eukaryota; kingdom Metazoa; phylum Chordata; class Aves; order Passeriformes; family Artamidae; genus Gymnorhina; species Gymnorhina tibicen. Next base: position 2,745 of record VXAZ01004747.1, read on the forward strand.
GGTGACACCAGCCGCGGCTCGCCCGTGCCCCGAGCCCGTAGAGGACACCGGCACCGCCTGGATCCCCCGCCCGGCCGGGACCCCTGACCCCCTCCTTCTTATCTCCCCCGCCTCCTACCGCGCTCCGGGTCCGTGGCCAACGCCAAGAAAGCGAAAGGAACCCTTGCCCCCGCGCTGGCTCCACGGGCACAGCCCCGGGCGTGCCCCGACAGCCCCGAGCGCTGCCGCACAAACGGCCCCGCCGGGCACAAGGGACCCTTGGGCATCCCGGGGAGCCGAGGCACAGGGCCGGGCGGGGTTCGAGTGGGCTCCATCCCTGCCGGGAGCCGTGCAGGAGCTCTGCCGAGGCTCTCCCAGCCCCTCCCGGATCGCTGCCACCAGCCCCACCCCGGTACCCTGAGCACCTTTCACGCCACACGGGCAAGGGACGCACCGGAGAGGCTTCAGCCACGACCGTGCCGCTGGCAGCGAGGGTCCCACAGGCGGCGGGGACACAGGAGAGGCACCGGCGGGGCCGGGGAGGAGCGGGATGAGGCTCCAGGATGAGTCATCCTGGAGGGGTGCAGCCCTGCCCGGCCGAGCATGTGCGGACCAGCCCCTGCCTGCAGCTCCCCAGGGCGCTGCTCTGCCCCCGCAGCCTGGAGGGGGTTAAACCCCCCAAATAACACCTGCCCAGGGCAGGGCTGGAGTGCCCATCCCGGAGGGATTTAACAGCTGCGTGGGTGTGGCACCTGGGGACCTGGGTCAGTGGTGGCCTTGGCAGCGCTGGGGGAGTGGCTGGACTCGATGTGATCTTTTTTTGTCCACCCTAAACAATTCTGAGATTCTAAATCCAAGCCGGCCCTTCTCCTCTGGCCCTGGCAGTTCCCCTCTCCCCCTAGAGCCGGGCTCTTGCACAAGATTTCCAATAAAGAATAAACAGGAGAGCCCGGGTGTTGCACCCATCCCTTATCTCAGCCGAGCCTCCGGAGCGGGGCTGGGCAGCAGCTGGTGGGTGGCAGAAACCGCTTCTGTCATAAAAAGGACTAAAAGGTGTTTGCAAGGTGCTGTAGGAGAAACTCTGTTCCCTGGCAGGTAAGAGCAGCCACCCTCAGCATCACGAAGCCATGAGGAACGAGCGAAGAAAGTAACGAGGATATTAAACAAAAACCCAAGTGTCTCATCTTCCCCAATGCCTGGGAGAAAGACAGCCCTGCACACGTGAAGTTTATCAACACCTCAGAGCCCCTTCCAGTGCCTAAAGGGGCTCCAGGAGAGCTGGAAAGGGACTGGGGACAAGGGATGGAGGGACAGGACACAGGGAATGGCTTCCCACTGCCAGAGGGCTGGGATGGATGGGATATTGGGAAGGAATTGTTCCCTGGGAGGGTGGGCAGGCCCTGGCACAGGGTGCCCAGAGCAGCTGTGGCTGCCCCTGGATCCCTGGCAGTGCCCAAGGCCAGGCTGAATGGGGCTTGGAGCAGCCTGGGACAGTGGAAGGTGTCTCTGCCCATGGCAGGGGTGGATCAGGTGACCTTTAAAAGCCCCTGCCCACCCACACCAGTTGTGATTCCATGATCTCAGAGAGCCAACACCTGGTGTCAGCTCACAGCCCCCACCACAGACACCACAGGAACAGTCCCCAAAGCACTTCAGGTGAAGGGAGGGAAAGAAAACAGCCAGAAGTGGGTTTTGCCCTGATTTATTGCGCTTCCATCAGCGGCATTCATTCATTCGTCAGATGCAATTTGCTCATTCCGACAGCATTTGGACAGCAGGGAGCAAACTGCCCCCCTCAGAGCCCAGCTCAGCCCCTGGGACTGAACCTGCTGCCCCAAAGAGCTGCTCCTCCCCACAGCATTACCTCCCCTCTCAGCCCACCCGCCTCCATTGCTTCACATTCTCCTGATCTCCAAACTTAATTCCCCATACAGAGCTTTGGAATAGTTTTTGTTCCCCAGTGGGAGAAATCCTGAAGAGTTACCAGAGGGATCAGACAGGGTACAAGGAGCCTGCAGAGACTCAGAGCCACGTTACCTGTTCCTCTCCTGGAAGCGGAATAGAGCGTGCTCATTAGACAAAAATTACTGGCTGAGTAGCTAAAAGGGATTGATAAAGGCCACAGATCCCCTCTCCAAGAAGGATTGGGTGCAGGATTTATTAGTGCATTGAAATGGCATCGCCAGGCACAGGACGGAGGGACAACGCTCCCGGTGCCGTTACTGGGGGTAAAGCTCCACGATCATCGCGTGGCCCTGGGGACAGAGAGAGAGAACATCACAGAAATGGCTCGTTAACAGCAACGAGACTCATTATTACAGCCACGGAGCAGGGCTCCCAGGCACAGCATCAAAAACATGAGCCACAGCAGCTGGGCACGAGCCCACGGGTGCCCAGGTGGGCAAGAGGCCACTGGCCCTGGGCTGTGCCAGCTCTGGGGGGGCAGCAGGGCCAGGGCAGTGCCCGTCCCCTGGGCTGGCACTGCTGGGGCACCTCCAGTGCTGGGGGCAGCTCTGGGCCCCTCCTGACAGGAGAGCCCTGGAGGGGCTGGAGCGTGTCCAGGGCAGGGAACGGAGCTGGGAAGGGGCTGGAGCCCCAGGAGAGGCTGAGGGAGCTGGGAAAGGGGCTCAGCCTGGAGAAAAGGAGGCTCAGGGGGGCCCTTGTGGCTCTGCACAAGTCCCTGACAGGAGGGGGCAGCCGGGGGGGTCGGGCTCTGCTCCCAGGGAACAGGGACAGGACTGAGTGGTGATGGGGGGCAGGCAGAGGTGCCTGAGGGAGCTCTGAACACCCAGCAGCCCGAGCTGGTGTAACCAGACAGGATTCCAGAGTCCCAGCAGGATCAGAGCTGCCATTCCCGCCCTCTCCCAGGGGAACACGCTGGAGCACAGCACCATTACCTGCCCTCCTGCAGCACAGGCAGCGACCAGGCCGTACTGACCCCCCTCCTTCTTCAGCCTGTGGGCAGCAGTGATGACCAGGCGGCAGCCGGTGGCCCCGAAGGGGTGTCCCAGGGACAGGGAGCCCCCCCAGGTGTTGAACTTGTCCAGGGGAGGGGCTCCAACCTGCGGGGACACGGAGGGACAGCTGAGGGACACGCCCCATCATCACCTGGCCATCATCAGCTCATCCCACCCAATCCCAACACCAAGCCCGCAGCAGTTCAGGATGGCACACCCAGGATGAGGGGATAAAAGCACCCCAAAGTGTTCCTGCTTCACCCGCAGCCCCTCAGGGAAGCCCTGCACTGCACAAGGGCCGAGCCCCTCACACTGTTCTTAATTCCCTCCTCTCCGAGGACTGTGCCTCTGATCTCCACCTCCTGCCGACAATGGGAATAGCAGCCCAAAGAAATCTCGTTTCCCAAAGAAACTGTGTAAATTGGGATTTGCTAACCCAAGCTCAAGGAGCATCACTGCTCCTCACAGGACAGAGCCAGAGCCCGGCTGTGCAGCACCAGCACAGGCAGCTGCCAGGAGGGAGCCCAGTAACCCCAAAGTTAAACTGAACTGGAGAGAAAAGTGGGTCCAGAGGAGGCCATGGAGCTGCTCCCAGGGCTGGAGCCCCTCTGCTCTGGAGCCAGGCTGGGAGAGCTGGGGGTGCTCACCTGGAGAAGGACCCAGGGAGACCTCAGAGCCCTTTCCATTGCCTAAAGGGGCTCTGTCTTGGGGTGACTTTATGATGTTGTATCCCATAAATGAATCCTGTGCCTTTCTGTGCCTTTAAACTGAGCCCGAGAGGGGAGAGGAAGAAAAGAACTAGTCAACTTTTCAAAACAGTTTGTGTCCAAGGACACGGAGATAGCTGCTGCTGCTCCAGAGTGGGAGGAAGCACCCTTCCTTGCTTTCCAGCCAGCTTTTGGCTCTGTGTCTCTGGAGGGAGACAGAGTTAAACCTTTTTTTTCTGGGACTTCAGCTTTTCCCTGCTTTTCTTCTGGACTGTTTCAGGCTCCAGGAGAGCTGGAGAGGGACTTGGGCCAAGGGATGGAGGGACAGGACAAGGAGGAAAATGTCCTGACTGTGCCTTACCTTTGACTTCCTGCCCATGTAGTTCTGTGCAAACCAATCCGAGTCCATGGCTTTCAGGTTAGCCAGGATCTGCCCCTGCAAGGGAGGGAGATGACAATGACAATAACCCAAAGCAGGCAGCTACAGGGAGGCATCCCAGACTTAGAGCACTTACAGCAAAAGCCTCGTGGAACTCAAACACATCGATGTCACTCAGGGTGAGCCCGGCCTTCTCCAGCACTTTGGGAGTGGCGTAGGTGGGGCTGAAGGAGAGAAGACACATAAATCTTGCATCAGTGTTTCCTGTCAGCATCACCCCCCTTTTTCCAGAGTCCCATCCTTCTCTCTGGGCTCACGGCCCAGCCCTGCCCACCCCTCTCCACGGGAAGCACAGCCCCCAGAGCTACTGCTGAGGTGCCCCAGCAATCCCGGGCTGTTCCTGCCACCGCTGCTCTCCCACCTCCCCTCCTGCTCACGCCTCGTGAAGGCCTGAGGAGGTGCAACATCTCCTGAGACACTTCCCAAAAACACACCGTGGCAAGAGAGGGCTGTTGTGGGAGCAGGGGCTGTGAGGGGACGCCCTCCATCTCCACCTACCCCAGGAGCAGCTGGTCCTTCGGATCCTGGGACACGTACACGAAATCCCTGCGCAGGAAAAGGGCTGTCAGTGCCAGGGAGAGGAGAAGGAAGCGGAAGCAGAGGCCGCTGGAGCAGCCCTCTCACCTTAGGTAGGCCTTTGGTTTGTATCCCATGGCCAGGGCCTTCTCCTCGGACATGATCAGGATCGCCGACGCTCCGTCGGTCTGGAACGGGCAGGGAGAAGCCGGGTGAGGGGTGAAGGACCTGCACCCCCTGCACACAACGAGCCCCACAGCCCTTGGGGAGGGGACCTGAACGTCACCAGAGCCTCCAGGACACCCCACTGTGATGGGGGCCAAAGGCTGCTGGATTGAGTGGACGGAGGGCCGGGTGATCACTAACGATGCCAGCACACACTGCTCAAGCGCCTCCGTGCAGCCCACAGGCACAATTCCCCCTGGGTTCACCCAGGACAGAGGTGCCTAAAAGCCCTGCTAGGCCTGGGACAAATTGCTCATCCCAAACACTCAGCTGTTCTCCCAGTTCCATCCCAAAACTGAGAATAATTTCAGGATGACACAAGCCACAGGTTCACCACGTGACAAAAATGAGCATTGTGGGTTTGGCACATCAAATGATGGAATGGTTTGGGTTGGAAGCGACCTTCAATCTCATCCAGCTCCACCTGCCTGCCAGGGCACGGACACCTCCCACCACCCCAGGTTGCTCCAAGCCTAAAGTTTTTAGCTTTTATGTATTCTTCATGTGTTGGTAGCTTTGTAGTCTGTTAAATGCCCAGGTATAACTCCCAATACTTTTCCAGCTTCCTTTCCCACAGTGAACTAATGTTTATTGATGCATTCCTAAAATACTGTTTAGTCTTGCCTGTTACTTCTCCAAGGACTTTTTATTTTGCACCATGTAATCATGGACACGATAAAGGCATGGTAGGAGATGGGGAGGAGAGCTCCAGTGGGGCAGAACCCAGGGGGGAATTACTTAACCAACTCCTCTATTTGCACAACACTGGCTGGATATTCTAATTGCCCAATCTCATATTAAATGGTACAAATCTAATTTGGGGTGTGGGTTTTTGCCATATTCTGTACCTGAAGGCTTTCAAGGAAAGGTTTGCTTTTATATTGTCATTCTAACGTTGTCTGGAAAAGTTTGTGTTCTATTTCCAGGCATCACAAGCCCTGTCCAGCCTGGCCTTGGGCACTGCCAGGGATCCCGGGGCAGCCACAGCTGCTCTGGGCACCCTATGCCAGGGCCTGCCCACTCTCCCAGGGAACAATTCCTTCCCAATATCCCATCCATCCCTGCCCTCTGACACTGGGAAGCCATTCCCTGTGTCCTGTCCCTCCAGAGCTGTGGCTGCCCCTGGATCCCCGGCAGTGTCCAAGGCCAGGTTGGACAGGGCTTGGAGCACCCTGGGACAGTGGGAGGTGTCCCTGCCCCTGGCAGGGGGCTGGGACTGGATGAGATTTAAGGTTGCTTCCATCCCAAACGATTCCATGATTCTGTGAAGTTCAGACTAAACCTGCTGACTTCAGCTGTACGAGGTGACCGATCCCATCCTGGGACAGAATCCCTGCGTGGGCCTTGGAAGGACTGGCCCTCGTGAAGCAGCTACAGGGAAGCAAACAGGTAAGACATCCCAAAACTTCAGGGGTCTTGTTATGGATTTGAAAATGAAACAATCCAATACCCAAAGTCACCAGATCACAACTCAGTTCCAAGTTACACCTGGAAAATCCGGAACAGCCGACATTAAAAAGCTCATTCCCAGACTGTACCAGCTAAGGGAGGCAGAGGGTCAAGTGGACAGTTCTCCCCTCTGGCTGGGAACAGGAATTACCAGGAAGGAGGAGTTGGCTGCTGTGACTGTTCCATAGGGCTTGACAAATGCTGGCTTCAGTTTTCCCATCTGCTCCATGGAGGACGGCCGGATCCCGTTATCTTTGGTAACTGTGTCTCTGCCTGGTGAAGGGAAAAAGTACAGTCAAACTGCAAAAATCAGCAACACACAAGAATTTCATCATCAGGAGTCCAGGGGGAAAAAAAATCAGAAAATTGTGGGGTTTGGGACAAGCGTGAGGAGGGGAAAAAGGAAAATCTGTTTGTGGCATCAGGATATTTAACATGGCTAAAAATAGCACTTAAAAATTGAAGCTACCTCACTTTTTCTCAGAAGACAGCAAAAACAAAGTGCTGCCATCTGTTTAGCGTAAGGAAAAATTACCACATGGGAAACCCAGTTCAGAAAAGAATTTTAATTTAGGTTAAAAAGCCTAAATATGGAGAACTGGGCTTCAATCAGTTTACATTTATGTGCTGAGTTTGAGGAATAAAGAGCACTGGGAAAACCCAAATATATCCATCTGCATCTATGCCAGCTGGTAAATAAGCCTGTTAAGAAAAAGTACCAATTGTATAATAAAGACCACGTGGAACCGTGGATCTACAAGGAAAATTTCTCCAGGATACCAATTAGAGTTCCCAAATGAACAGGTATTACAGCAAACTGTGTCCACTGGCTCCTGGGGGGTGAGGGGGACACCAGGACAGGCCACGGGAAGGGCAGCTTAAAGGTTCTCCCCCCACTGTTTCACGTCCCAGTGAGGAATGTGAGGCCTGGTGAACTGGAACCTGCCACATTCCAGCTCTTCCCATCCAGCACCTGAGTTATCAGACTGGGATTTTATTGGGCTTGTGTTTGTTGTTGATATTCTGGGGTTTAAGGTGGTTTCTCTCGCCTGGCTGGAAGGGGAGGGGGATTCCAGGTCCAACTGTCCTGATTTTCCTTGCTCTGTCACCTCATTAGCACAGATGTGGGGTGGGCAAGAAAAAATTTAGGTGTGTAAAGTTATGATAGAGGGCAGGGTTAGATGGGATACTGGGAAGGAATTCTTCCCTGGGAGGGTGGGGAGGGGCTGGGATGGAATTCCCAGAGAAGCTGTGGCTGCCCCATGCCTGGAAGTGTCCACAGCCTGGCTGGACGGGGCCTGGAGCACCCTGGGAAAGTGGAAGGTGTCGGGGCTGGAAGTGGGTGATCTTTAACGTCCCTGCCCACCCAAACTGCTCCGTGACCCTGTGTTCACACGCTCAGAGATCCCGTTCCCAAACACCTCCCCAGGCCAGCAGCTTTCCAGGGACAAACACACGGTACAACCCACCCGGACCCACGGACCTCCCTGGAGCTGCCCCCAGCAGCGAGTGCTGGCCGTGGCACACGGGCACTGTCACCTGGCACTTTGAAGGGCACCACGTCCTGCAGCAGCCCCTCATCCTGGGCTTTCTTGGCCAGCGTGTGGGAGCGCAGCGCATACTCGTCCTGCTCCAGGCGGGAGATGCCGAAGGCGGCGGCCAGGCGGTCGGCTGAGTGTCCCATGGTCTCGCTGGTGGAGAACTCTGCCACAGCTGGGAGCTGCCACCGGGGAGGGAAAGTCAGAATGGAGAAACAAACCCTCCCAGGAGCACGAAGAGCTGGGCCCCACGGTCACAGGGAGGCCCCTCCCTTCGTTAATTCAGAGCTACCCAATTAACCCACGGCAACCAGACCAGAACAGACTGAGTCAAATGTGTCAGAGGAACCGTCCCTTTCCAAGATTTTGGGAAAAATGAGGTCCAGGCTGCTGCTGAGCAACTGCCTGTGCATTTAACAGGAAATCCATGACAAAGGGTGATCAGGCCTTTTGGGTTCAGCTCAACACATCCTGGGACCTCAACACCCCTTGTCAGCCACCCCCTCATCCAAAAGCAGATCCCAGAGGTGATTCTGGCTTAGTTTTTGTTCTTCCAGCAGCACACAGGAAATCCCTGGGTGCATTCAAATCTGAAATTTTCATCTCTTACGTGGATTTGGGGTGTCAGCTCTGCCATACTTAACCTGGGCCCCGCTGCACTCACACGACAGGGAATGACACGGATGCAGTTTCCTTGTGAAGAGCTCAGGGTGGGAAGGAGGGAAGTGCTGCCCCTTTCCATCCTCACCTCACTGCACTTCATCCCACTATGGCCCCAGGACAGAGCAGGGGCTCACTCTGCTCCTGACACGGCCCTGTGGATGCCTTTCAGGGGAGCTGAACACATCCAGCCCCTGGCAGGATTTGGCCAGGAACAGGAATCAGAAGGCATATTTAAGATGCATTAATCAAACAACAATTATATTCACATACTGAGGATATTTCTGTCTAATACTAAGGGGGTTTCTTCTGTTGTCTAGTAAAATTCCTCTGACCCGAGAATTCTTCTGATACTTCAGAATAACCTTTATATTTATGGGAAAAAAACTTCTGTCATCTGCAGCACAGTTTGTCCGGGAGCTGCAGAAGGTTTTGCACTAAGTTGGGTTTACTGAAGATGAACATGTGGGAAGAAAAAGCAGAGACCCAAATGCTGTGAGATGCATTAATCAGTATTTTAATGTGGTGGGATCTGATGAGACTGACAGCTGGCCTGAAAGCCTCACAGAGTCAGACCTAAAGACAGTCAGAATTTACCCGTGAGATTTACCCATGAGAACCTGCAGTCACAATGAAAGCCACAGTGACAGCCAAGAAGATAATGAATGAAAGAAGATGTTCTCGCCATGGAACATCGAGAGTGTTCAAGAAGGAACTTGCACATAATATGTAACCAATTGCTTGTACAGCTCATTGTATTGCTGTTTGAATGGTCGCTGTTTGTTAGACAGCCCTGTCATTGTTTGCTAAGCAGCCCATCATAATAAAGCCATGGTAATTGTGAAGAGATATAAGAGTAGTAGCAGAGAATAATAAAAACTTTTGCTTCTCATGGCTTTGGATTACGATAAAAGCATGTCGTGTGTCCGTCTCTACCGCAACAAATGGTGATCCCCGACGTGATCCCTGGAGCTGACGTGATCGGGAGCGCAAGAGAAGCGTGATCCAAAGAACCTGCCTGGAGAGCAGGAAGCCTGCATGGGATAGCAGGGGGAGAACAGCAAGGTGAAGTGCTGAGGAGACAGAAGCTCAACGTAGCTGGAAAGCAGAAGGTTCTGCTGTTGATCCGGATCAGACTGTGACACCTTAATTGAGGTGAGCCACTGGGGACAACTCTGATATGGGGAACAATTTGACTAGCCAGGAAAAGACTGTGCTGTCTACACAGAAATCCTTGTTAAAAAACACGGGTGTTAGCACAACAGACTGTGCACTGCAAAGTGTATTATTGTGGGCGAAATCCCATGATTTTCCAGCAGATGGGAGTGTTGCTTTTAGTTCGAGTTCCTAGAATGCAGTTAGGGAAAAACTGTGGGAGGCTGTTTCCCGGGGAGACAAAAGATGCACAGAAGTTGGCAACAACCGGGCGTTTGCTTTTTGAAACTTTAAAACAATGGAAAAAAGAGCAGGAGAAGGCAGAGGGAGGGCAGTTCAGTGAAAAGGCAGAAGTAGCCACTGTGGAAGACGATCCGATAGAATCAAAGGGAGGAGATGAGTGCTGTTTAGAAAGGGCAGCTCCTGATCTGCCTGGGACTCAAAAAGCTCCTGCTGAAAACAGCAATGCTGCTGAAAAGTCATATCCCTCCCCAAAAGGCTATGTGCCACCAGCCTATCCCTCTCCTAAAGACCTTGTGCAGCGGGAGCGAGCGTATCCCTCGCCTGCCGAGCTGGCAGAGGTAACTTTAGAGGAACGGAGAGCAGACCTTACTGCACCGCCTGCCCCTACGGCCCGCCCGCCTCACCTCCACCACCTGCACGGCCACTCACGAGACAACTCTCGCAGCTGCTCCCACCACTGCCAAAGGACACTGACAGTGACAGCGGGGATGAGAGGGAGAGTAAACAGAGAATCTCGGTGGTCGCGTCAGGGCGGGAGCGTTCGGGGGAGAAGGAGCGTGGCCATCACCGCTCTCACAAAGCCCGGAAAAGCAGACCCTGGACGCTGCCTCCTTGCCAGGTGACGGCACGGCCGAGACAGCCCGGGCGGTTTTGGGAGTGAGTCAAACGAAAGGCTCCCGAGCGTGGGGAGTGGGAGCTGACTGAAAGGCTGGGTATGCCTGGTGCTGGCATGACTGGAGAGGGGGTTACCAGGGGGAGTGCTGGTGCAGAGGGAGGTGCTTCAGGTGTATCCAGTGTTTAAGGCTTCGCCAGGATCCAATCAAGAGGATAGCCATAGTGTGATTGCATTGAAAGCGGTTCAGGATCTACAGATGAGAGTTGCTAATTATGGTCTGGGGTCTCCAGGAGTTATGCAAAGAATCCAAGTCATAAATACTGACCTACTTGCACCTTTTGATGTTAAGCATCTTGCTCAAGTATTGTTTCAACCTGTGCAATTTAGAGTTTTTCTTGTAATCAATGTGGGAAACCTGGCCATTATGCAAAACAATGTAAATCCAAATATCATGCTAATGGTCAAATTTTGGGAAACTCGGGAAACGGAAAGAAGAGCGCGAAGGTAGGGGAACCCCACAGAGCAGACTACAAAAAGCCTTGCATACAATTAATCATCTTACAATACCTTCTGATTCTAACATTCCTAATTTTTTGAAGCACTTTCTTTCTTTGCAGTCGGGTAGAGCAGTGACCTTCCCTCGAGGAAAGGTGTGGGTANCTCGGGAAACGGAAAGAAGAGCGCGAAGGTAGGGGAACCCCACAGAGCAGACTACAAAAAGCCTTGCATACAATTAATCATCTTACAATACCTTCTGATTCTAACATTCCTAATTTTTTGAAGCACTTTCTTTCTTTGCAGTCGGGTAGAGCAGTGACCTTCCCTCGAGGAAAGGTGTGGGTAAGAGATCTGATTACTACTAAGTGGGAAGGTCCATGGGACCTCATCACTCGGGGGCGTGGATATGCTTGTGTCTCCACAGCTCCTGGAGCCCGCTGGGTGCCAGCGCGGTGCGTGAGGCCGGACTGACAGCGAACTCGCCGCTGGACAGCGATGGATCGACCTGAAGCTCGGATGCTGATGATTGCTGTCATTTGGATTTGCACAGGGGAAGGAAAGGCCGTGTTGCCTCAAATACCTCCTATGCCTCGGGAGAACGTGTGGATAACGTTGGCTCATGCTTTAAACCAATCTTCTATGTGTGTTTCGCTTGCAGATCCTCAATCTCCTTTTCCAACATGTTTAGTAGGTGCACCGATACACAACAGCACAGAAATCAGTGCGCTTGTCAGCGGGACATATGCAAACAGCAAAAGGCTAGCTTCAGCGTTTAAGCTGCTTGAGCCCCAGGAAATTGCTATTTTAGGATCTCTTAGGGCTTCAACCTGTGTATATTTTAACATTTCCAGGGCGCGGCTCGGTGGGCCATCCAACGAGGTGTCGCCTATCCAGCCGTGGTACTCGAACGCTTCGCTTTGGTGCAATGACAGTTCAGGTGTTGTCTTTGTTAATGACTTTGTTAATGACCAGGTGCCACAAATTTTTTGCTTTCGGTTGTTCCTGATCTGCGGAGACCGCGCGTGGCCTGGCCTCCCGCCCAACGCGACGGGCGGGCCGTGCACCATCGGGCGCTTGACAATGCTGGCTCCAAACCTTCCTGCGGTGGCCAGCACGACTCGCTCTCTGCGCCGCGAAGGGCGAAGGGTGGCGCGGTCTTTGCGCCACAGGCGGCAGGCTCTCCATTCCGCCGACCAAGAACGCAAAGGTGGCACGGAATTTTGGGGAAAGGAATCGGGAGTGGTTGCTTCAACATTTGCTCCTGATGTTGCTGCAGCAGAAGCACTGGCTACGCTTGATAAGCTGGGATGCTGGCTTGCTAAAAACACTAATGAGACTTCAGAGGCTTTAGCAGAATTACTAACAGACATTCGCTCTGTGCAGCACGCTGCTTTGCAAAACCGTGCAGCCATTGATTTTTTGCTTTTAGCACAGAGACATGGTTGTGAGGATTTTGAGGGTATGTGCTGTATGAATTTGTCAGATCATTCAAAGTCAATTTTTGCAAATATTCAAGAACTACAGAATGAAGTGCAAAAGCTGAGAAAAAGCGATGCTTTGTTTGATACATTCTTTAGTGACTGGGGTATGCCAGGATGGCTCCAGGATTTGTTGACAATGGGAGGTATAATCTTGTTTGTTGTATTTCTGGTTCTGTTGCTGGTGCAGTGTTTGTTGTCTTTTCTGCAAAGGGCCCTGCAGAGGTCAATAAAGGCTGCCTTTTTAGTTCAAAGGCAAAAAGGGGGACCTGTGGTGGGATCTGATGAGACTGACAGCTGGCCTGAAAGCCTCACAGAGTCAGACCTAAAGACAGTCAGAATTTACCCGTGAGATTAGAACCTGCAGTCACAATGAAAGCCACAGTGACAGCCAAGAAGATAATCAATGAAAGAAGATGTTCTCGCCGTGGAACATCGAGAGTGTTCAAGAAGGAACTTGCATATAATATGTAACTAATTGCTTGTACAGCTAATTGTATTGCTGTTTGAATGGTCGCTGTTTGTTAGACAGCCCTGTCATTGTTTGCTAAGCAGCCAATCATAATAAAGCCAGGTAATTGTGAAGAGGTATAAGAGTAGTAGCAGAGAATAATAAAAACTTTTGCTTCTTATGGCTTTGGATTACAATGTGTGTGTCGTGTGCCCATCTCTACCGTGACATTTTAACCCAAAGCAGAGGACAGAGATCGATCACAACAAACCCCAGGAGCCATGTCACCCATCTTAAATCCTCTCCATCGAGGCCCCAAAAATTATCTGTTCACACCTTCTAAACCAGTTTCCTACATATCTAAATGCCTGAAAAACAAAAATACCTCAGGAGCAAAGTAGTCAGGGCGAATTTTGGAAATGAGGGAGAGCTTCTGGCCCAGGGTCTTGGCTCGGTTCAGAGTCAGCATCGTCTTCCTCATCTTCCTGCTGTGGCGGATGGGGACGTCGGACATGAGCTCCACGCCCCCGGCCACCACCACGTCGCACTGCCCGGCCGCGATCATCCCCACGCCTGCAACGAGAGGGGGAACGCTGCCAGGGCAGGGCCGCTCACCCCGACAGAGCCCTGGTGCCCCTGCACTGCAGCTCCTCCTCCGGCCCTGGCCTTGGCCAGGTTACACAACGTCAGCTTCTGTCGCTTGGCTGCCACTTGTCCTTGGCACACAGAGCAGGGAGGGAAGGACAGCCCCAGCAGTTTGAGCTGGGTGTCCATTTTTCAGCCCTGTTTAGGCTAAGCCAAAGACAAAAGGAGCCTGAAAGGAGCAACTTTCTCACCATGGTCAGTCTTTACCTCCCAAAGAAACACGGACACTGGGCAGAGCTGCTGCTGCAGGCCTACAGCAGACACTCAGCTCATGTTTTATTTTGTTGGTTAAAAAACTTCCACAGAATCCCTGAGGTTGGAAAAGCCCTCCCAGAGCATTGAGTCCAACCTGTGCCTGATTCCCACCTTGTCCCCAGCCCAGAGCACTGAGTGCCACCTCCAGGAATTCCTTGGACACCTCCAAGGATGGGGACTCCACCATTCCCCGGGCAGCCCCTTCCAAGGCCTGACCACCCTTTCCAGGAAGACATTTCTTCTAATGTCCAGCCTAAACCTCCCCTGGCACAGCTTGAGGCCATTCCCTCTCATCCTGTCCCTGTTCCCTGCGAGCAGAGCCAACACACCCCTCGGCTGCCCCCTCCTGTCAGGGAGTTGTGCAGAGCCACAAGGGCCCCCTGGAGCCTCCTTTTCTCCAGGCTAAACAACTCCATTTTTCCTTCCATTCCAGCATTTCTTCAGTTGGTTTTTTACATTCACAAGCAGTGCAAGTTGAATAAGGGCTGTAAAAGAATTCCCAAGCTCCTTCTCAACCCCACAGCTTGTTCTTCCAGCCCCCATACCTGTGGTCATGGCCTGGTTTGAGGAAATGCAGGCCATGGTGACGGTGTGGGCCGGAGTTTTGTCGGAGAACCCTGCTCCCAAGGCAGCCTGCAACAACAGAGAGTGGCTGGTAAACCTACAGCTTCTGCTCCCAGGCCAGAGCTGCCCCTGCCCAGCACACCTTGCCAGGTGCAGCTGAAGACAACAACGGGGAGTTTTCATCCAGTTAATTATGGCAGCAGCTCTTCCCCTCCCCAGACTCTGGAGCAGGAGCTGAGGCCACTGCCGAGGCCCTCGGCCACATCGAGAACAGTCACTGCCCCTCCACGTTTTTTAATAGAGAGATAAATTAATCACACCCTTCACATTTAAAAAAACACATCAAAAGAGCCTCCAACTACTTGACATCATCTTTGCTTCACCTTATTGGCAAAGGCAACACGGGAAAGAGGTGATTCAGACCGCTCAGCACAAGGCGCTGCGGCTTCACAGAGAGCAGCAAACTGCAGAGCAGTGATTCATCCGAGCGGCCCAGAGCAGCTCCCAGAGACCTTCCCTGCTTGGGATGTGGCCAACTAGTTGAAAGTTCAGCAGCTGTTCCCAAGTTAAAATTACCCTGCAGCCCCATCTGACTGGCAGGTGACCAAAGCCAGGCCTTGCATGCACGAGGCTGAGGCTCCCCGGTGACAGGGAGCCCAGGTTACATCATGGATTTATCCAGGTGCAGAGCACAGCAGAGGCTCCAGGTTAGCAAAGATCAGGCCGCCTGTCACATGACTCCAGAGGATCAGCTGCTCCGTGGATAATACAGGAATTGTGTTTTCTGGCTGCTGGAACAAAGGGCAGCAAAGCTGCTCCGCTGCAAATCCTGCGAGCGCTGTGTCTGACCAGCCAACTCAAATAAATACATAAATACCACAACAAAGCAAACCCTCGCAGCACGCTCTGCTCCTCCCCAGGACGCTGGGCAAGGCAGCATTCAAGTCCAACTGGTATTTAGGAGCTGAGGGATCAGCAATCCTTAACAAAACCTTCCCTTGCAGGGAAGGGTCAAGCAGAGGCTTACAGCATTGAAATATGAAAATCTGATAAAAAACGATGCTAAATGAAATCTGTGCCAGATTTCAACAGGAGGCAGCGAATCACAAAATCATTTTCCTTATAGTCCCAGGCACTCATTTAACAGACAATACTACACAACTACTTCATACTCTCAAACCATATTTAAACAAACAATAATACTGGGAATTCATTTCCAGCAAGTATTTGTCATGTTCAGAGCAGTTGCAGAAATCAGACTCCCAGAGAAAGGCCGCACAGAACCCACCTCTCTGGCAACATTACTCGTTTTCACCTCCTGGATAACTGTGCCATAAACGATGTAATCAACAACGTCCCTTGGGACACTGGTCCGGGTCAGCAGGCCCCTGAGGAGAGGATCAAAGCAAAGGGACTTTGCATCACATAAGCAATAACCTCTCCAACGTCCTCTTCCTGCCAGCTCGGCTGCAGCACAAGGCAACAACAGAGCCACAGCTTCTGTCCCCAGCTCAGAAGAAATCTCATGTGGGCCTGTGGGAAGTGTAGCTGATTGTGGGCTGCAAACAATCATGGTGATAATTTCACTACAAATTGTTACAGAACTTCATTAAAGCAACTACTCTATAACCCCCATACCCCTCCTTCTGCAGAATGGTTCACAGAAGCAGCAGATCCCAGAATGGTTTGGGTGGGAAGGGAGCTCCAAGCTCATCCAGTCCCACCCCCTGCCATGGGCAGGGACGCCTTCCACTGTCCCAGGGTGCTCCAAGCCCCATCCAACGTGGCCTTGAGCACTGCCAGGGATCCAGGGGCAGCCACCTCCAGGCTTCTCCAAGCCTTCTCTCTTCTCCACAGCACTTTGCTCTGCCTCTACAGAACAAACCCACTGCTAATGACCCTCAGAACAGAAGGGACAGGCAGGGTGACAGAATTAGCTCAATAACCTTGGTGTCACTTAGTTTCCTCTGTGTTGCCCAGGTTGTTTTTCCCACCAGCTGTAAGCACACCTCAACAGCAGCTCTCATCTCTGTGTTTGGAAAACTACAGCTGGGAATCAAATTCACTAAAATTTGTCACCACCACCATCTCTTTGCCAACCACCACCAACACAAACCTATTGAAAACCCCACCAACACAAACCCCACTACTGTGGAGGGAGGCCAGGAAAAATAAAGCACCTGAGCTGTTCAGAGCTTTGCAACCCTGAAAGCTCAGCAGTTTAACAAGAATTCTGAGCCCTTCCAGTGTGCCAATTACTTACTGCAGTGCTGCTCTGGCTAAGTCATGTGGCATCAGGTCAGCATACCTGGAAGGTGAAGAGGAGAAGAAGATACTCAGAGGTGTGAGGAATCAGTACAGAATTCTCAGGACAGAAATCAGTACAGAACTCTCCTGTGAGCACAGAGCAGCAGCAAGAACTGGGGATGGACCAGAAATGCTCCACTGCGCTTCTGAGCGCAATCTGTTCCTGAATTTCCTGAAACATTTCAAGGAATCACAGATTGGTTTGGGTTGGAAGAGACTCTAAATCTCATCCAGTCCTGCCTCTGCCATGGGCAGGGACACCTTCCACTGTCCCAGGCTGCTCCAAGCCCCATCCAGCCTGGCCTTGGACCCTGCCAGGGATCCAGGGGCAGCCACAGCTGCTCTGGGCACCCTGTGCCAGGGCCTCCCCACCCTCCCAGGGAACAATTCCTTCCCAATATCCCATCCATCCCTGCCCTCTGGCAGTGGGAAGCCATTCCCTGTGTCCTGTCCCTTCAGGCTCTTGTCCCCAGTCCCTCTCCAGCTCTCCTGGAGCCCCTTTAGGCCCTGCAAGGGGCTCTGAGCTCTCCCTGGATCCTCCTCTTCTCCAGGTGAGCACCCCCAGCTCTCCCAGCCTGGCCCCAGAGCAGAGGGGCTCCAATCACTGCACTAAACCCACAGAAAAGCAGCAGTAATCAGATAAAGAAATCCCTTCTCCATCCTAAGGGTCAGCTGTGGATTTGGTGGCACAACAATCCAGGAAGCAGAGCCTACAGCAGATCCTTGGCCTCTGTCCTGCCAGTTCTGTGAAACTTGTTGCCCCATCTGCTGTAGATTCACCAACTGCTTCCTCCAGACATGCTCCACTGATGCCTCAGATTTTAGCTTTTATATTTTGCAAATTCTGTACTCTCTGTATTCCTAGTGTGTAACTTGGAACTGTCTTGCAGCCTGTTAGCTGCTGTTCTCTCATGCTAAGATAGACATAACAAAGCCTCTCTGGGCTTGCTCTTCAAGGACACTCAGACTGTCCTAGGCCCAAGATGTGTAAACCAGCATCTTGAGAAGGGGGGCAAGTTGGGGGGGGCGATTACCTTATTACCTGAAGTTTAATTGGCGAATTTGTGCTGATATGCAAATGGACCAAACCCATAACAGGGGGAAGAACTCGTGACCTGTCGTCCATTTTGGGGTCCATTCTCCCCAGGGTGTACCTCTGAAGACCCTTCGAATAAATACCTGCCTTTATTCCCTTACTCTTTGTCTAGTCTCTGTTTTTTAGGTAGCCACTTCAAGGCATCACCACAAACCCTTACTCTTCCCAGAATCCATACACACGGACAGCCTTCTTCAAGCCACATTTTTGCACTAGATAAGCTGGAGTAACTGCAGCAGCCCAAGTCACTGCCCTCCAGAGCCTTTAGGCCTGGGAATAACTCCACTGAAACGAGTAAGTGAGATTTTTCACAGCAAGAGTCGAGTATTAACCAAGTCAGGGGGTGTTTTCTGTATTCTACTCCTCTTTGATACTCACGAGGTGCCAGACTGCAGGAAGGGGATGCGGACACCCTCCACCACCACCACATTCTTCACCCCGGTTTTGCCCAAGGTCTTCTTAGTCTTGGGCTGGACTGTGAAGAGAGAAGTGATGGTGACAAGAATATCAGCAATTTGAATATAGATCCTGAAAAAACTTCTAGAAAACAAGGGAAATTGTCCTCTTTTGGTGCGTAAGTGAAAGGCAGGGACAGTCGGACACCTGAGCTGGAATCCTGGAATCCTGGAACGGTTTGGGTGGGAAGGCCCCTTAGAGCCCATCCAGTCCCACCCCCTGCCCACCTTCCACTATCCCAGGTTGCTCCACGCTCCATCCAACCGGGCCTGGAACACTTCCAGGGATGGGGCCTGTGCCTCATCATCCTCACAGCCAAGTGGGAGAGGTTCAAGACAAGGGATGTTATGATCCAGCTTTGTTCAACAGACCAGTGCCAGGATGAAACTCCAGCACTGTCTGGGGATTCCTTCAGGCTCCTCACAAAGCCCAGGGGATGACGGGGAGCTGCTGTCCAGGCCTGTTCCCGAAATCCCAAAGCATGAGTCACCTGAGCAACCCCCACAGTGAACCCCAGAGCATGGATCACCCCAACCACTCACTGTGGACTATGAGTGAAAACTGGGAATGGCTGCTGGGAGACAGGGGCAGACTGGGAATGGCTGCTGGGAGCCTGGGCACTCAGAGGATGAGAGGACTCTGCTGCTAACACTGGTTTGCCTGAGCTTTCTTTGTTTGCGGCTTTTCAGGAACACCTGAACCAAGGCACTCTGCACCATTTCTAAGATTTAAGTGGACCAAGACTCTGGGAAAGGGAGGCAGCTTCCAAAACAGCCATGTCTAGCACAGACCCACTGAAATTCCTGGTTTTCCCCTTACCTGCAGCTTGGAACTGTGAGGAGCAGCTGAGCGATCGAGCAACTGGAAAACAAGGAAGGGAAAAAATGCCAAAAAAATGTCAGAAACAGTTCTAGTCTTTGTAAGAAGAGTTAAAAATGCAAATAATGTCACTGTAAGGGGTGTTGGGTGGTTTACTCTGTTCAGAAACTTGACACAGTTCCTGTTGTTAACTCAAGACTCCTCCCCATCTGCTGTGGGAAGGGACACTCGATGTAAGTACAGACTGAAAATAAACATTGTCAGCCTTTTAAGGGTGAGAACAGGGCAGATTCAGACCCCAGCATCCACTCCAAACCCAACACTTCAACCACAAGTTTATGACCCACCAATGAAAGTTAAAGATACTCACAGGCCCCAGCAGCCCAGGCTGAGGACACGGGGAGGTTCCGCAGGGCAGAGCTCAGCATGGAACTCATTTTGGAATCTGGGGAAAGGCTGATGTCAGTCCAAGCTGCTCTATCCGGAACAATCCCAAGGGAAGCGACCAGCCTGCCTCACACAGAGCCAAAAAGGTGAGGAGCAGACACTCCAAGGGCAGCAGCAGCACAGGGAATCACTTCCCACCACGCTCCGTGAGCGGAATCCGACCAGGAGGAGCCTGGCTTGTGACTGGGGCTGCAAATGTGCCTGTGAATAAATACTGCCCAGTGAGCTTCTCAATTCCCTCCCAGGAACTGCTCCACCACTTCCCACTGGAAAATTGTCCCAGTGCCCAGGCAGCCTTGCAGCCAGCAGCACCTCCTGACGCAGCGTCCTTGGCACCCCTTCCCACCCCCGCCCCTTGTGAACCCCTGGTGCCAGCCTGAGGAACTCCTGCTGTGCATCCCCGCGGCAGACAGAGCACCTTCATGTCCTCCACCCCCAAAAATCCCTCTGCAGCTTTCCCAAAGCTCATTCCAAAATCGGGTTTCCCTATAAACAAATCCTCATCTGCAGATTTTATTGCCCAGGGCTCAGGATGGTCCTCACAGCTCCAGGTCTTTGGCCGATCCATGCCAACATTCATCTCCCTCTGTCACACTTTGGGGGTTCAAATCCCAGCACTTTCTCCCCCAAACACAAAGTTTTTTCCATGGAGGGGCACAGGAACACCCACAGTCCCAAACCCAGCCCTCTGCAGCTCCACAAAACTCAGCACAAGCTGACGGTCACCCCCTTTTACACCTCACAGCTGCAGCTCCACACCTGGAACGTGCAGCATTCCTCCCTTCCCAGCCCACAAAACAGACCCAGGCTCCTCCTGCCAACAAAGGTCCTGAAAACAGACCTTTCCAAGGCATCCCGCTCTTCCCCCACCTGTGCCGAGCTCCCTCCCCACACCTGATTGAGGCTTTTCCCTAAATTTTCCCTGCCCAGCTGACAGAAGTTCCTCCCAGGTGACAGAAGTTCCTTCCAGTCCTCCTCCTCCCTCCCACGCTGCACAGCCATCCCCTCCCGACGCACCCCTGTTCCTGCCCCCCAAAACGTGCCCAACCCCCTCATTTTCTGCAGCCAGTGCTCCCCTGGCACCCCAAGGGCTCAGCCCTGCGCCCACAAATCACCAGGGCAAAGCTCCTTCCAGAGCCGGCAGGATCTGCCTGGATTCCACAGCTGAGCTGGACTCCGTGATCCTCATGGATCCCTTCCAACCCGGGATAATCCACAACTCCACGAGCAGCCCCTACTCCCTTCCCCTCTCCACCCGTCCCTGACGCTTTCACGCGCCGCAGCACCGTCACCCCCACCCCCGGGACGCCCAGCGCCCACCTGCTACACCCCCAAACACACAATTGCTTCTCTCCGCCGCGCCCAAACCCGCTCGTCCACCCAGGACGGAACCCCGACCCCTCCGTCCACCCAGGACCGAACCCTCGATCCCTTCACCCATCCGGGACCGACCCCCCGGTCCCTCCTCACCCTTTCCCAGTCCCCCACGTCCATCCGGAACGAACCCCCCGACTCCCCTCACTTTCCCCCGTCCATCTGGGACCGACCCCTGGACTCCCTTCATCCTTCTCTCGCCCGTTGAAGACCAACCCCCGATCCTCTCGTCCATCCCGGACCGAGCCGCCTACCCCTAACCCCCACCCCTTTCCCCGGGACCGACTCCCCGAACCCTCTCACCCTTCCCGCACCTCCGGTCAACCAGGACAGAGTCCTCGATCAGCCTGTCCGCCCTGTGGCCTCCCCTCCGCCCTGTCCCGTTCCTGCCGCTCACCTCAGCCCTCGCCCCGCTCTGCCGCCGCCGCCGCTCAGCGAGGGCCCCGCGCCCCCTCACCCTCCGGGCTGCCCGCCGCGCGCCTGACCCACACCGCCCGCTCCGCAGCCCCTCCCCGGCCTCTCCCGCAATCCTCTCCCGGTCGGCACGGACTGAAAACACCCGAGACACCCCGGAGAGCGGAGGAGAGGGAGGCAGTAGTGTGCTGGCGGCGGTGAAGCGCGCGGGCAGCGCGGCGGACGGGCGCGGGCGGAGCGGCGTGGGCGGGGCGGGCGCGATCAGGCCCCCGGCGGCCTCTCCCTCATTCGACCTCGGCGAAGATGGCGGCGGCGGTGCGGGCTATCGGCAGCCTCGGCCGCCTCCCGGCCGCCGCCAGGGCTGGCCCGATGCGGCGCACTCCGCCCCGCGGTGAGCGGGGGGACGGCGGGGAGCGGGAGCGGCTGGCGTGCGGTGTCCTCGCGTGAGGGGAACACTGAGGGATGGGCGCACTGGGGGCGGTGGGACACTGAGGGAAGGGTGTCACCGACGGGACAGCGAAGGCTCGGGGGAACACTGAGCGTTGGGGGAGCACTGAGGGAGCGAGGACTGGGGTGGGACGAGGCCCACTGAGGAGTAAGTTCTGGGGGGGCGGTGAGGAGGCNACTCCGCCCCGCGTTGAGCGGGGGGACGGCGGGGAGCGGGAGCGGCTGGCGTGCGGTGTCCTCGCGTGAGGGGAACACTGAGGGATGGGCGCACTGGGGGCGGTGGGACACTGAGGGAAGGGTGTCACCGACGGGACAGTGAAGGCTCGGGGGAACACTGAGCGTTGGGGGAGCACTGAGGGAGCGAGGACTGGGGTGGGACGAGGCCCACTGAGGAGTAAGTTCTGGGGGGGCGGTGAGGAGGCACTGAGAGGTGAGGGCGAGGGAACACTGAGGGTGCGAGGGGCAGGGCAGCACTGACGGGGCACTGAGAGGCGAGGAAGCACCGACAGGGCAGTAAGTGGGCGAGGACTGGGGTGGCATTGAGGAGATGAGGAACAGCATGTCACAGAGAGGGTCTCTTGGTGCTGTGGCAGGGGGCGGGGGGCGTCCGGGTGTCCCGGAGGGCTCTTCAGGTGGTGTGACCGTGGGGACTGTGAGAAATGGGGTGTTCCCGGGGAAGGGCCTGTGAGGACCGGGACTGGGACCGGGGGATCCCCGGGGGAGCTGTGGGGTGGGAGGTGTCCCCACGTGTGTCTGTGCCCCGTGCGAGGGGTTTGTCCCCATGGCCTGTGAGTCACGCAGGGGGATTCCTGGCAGGTCCCCAACGTCCCCCCCAAGGTTTCCCCAATGCAGGGTCTGGCCCCCATGTCCTGGGGGGTGTGTGCCCCCACGGGGAACATTCTGCCGTGCCAGCCCTTGCACGTGGACACCCTGTGGGAATCTCTGTGCAGCTCTGGGGGGTCCCTGTGACCTGGCATTGAGGCGGGGGACACACCCTCCAGTCAGGATGATCCCCGCACTTCTGAGCTGATCCACAGGGAGAGAGCGTCCTTGTGCCCCGACACATGTGCCTGTCAGCAGTGCCCTGTGTGCCTGCTTGGAAAGGAGAGGGTGTCCCCGTATCCTTGAGTGTCCAGATCCTGTGGCTGCTCTCCAGGCACGCAGGTGTATCCACAGGAAGGGGTATCCCTGTGTTCCCACCTGGGTGGGGAGGGTGTGCCCAGGCCTGTCGGTGTCTCCAGGTGCTCCATGATCTCTCGCCTGAGGGAATTGGGATTGTTCAGCCTGGGGAAGAGGAGGTTCTGGGGAGAATTTAGAGCCCCTTGCAGTGCCTAAAGGGGCTCCAGGAGAGCTGGAGAGGGACTCGGGACAAGAGCCTGAAGGGACAGGGCAAGGGGGAATGGCTTCCCACTGCCAGAGGGCAGGGATGGATGGGATATTGGGAAGGAATTGTTCCCTGGGAGGGTGGGCAGGCCCTGGCACAGGGTGCCCAGAGCAGCTGTGGCTGTTTCATCCCTGGCAGTGCCCCAGGTCAGGTTGGACAGGAAGAGGAAGTGGAATCTCCCACTTCCTGGAATAGTGGGAGGTGTCCCTGCCCATGGCAGGGGGTGGCACTGGATGAGCTTTAATGTCCCTTCCCACTTACACCATCCTGAGATTCAATGATTTCGTGGGTTTGTGTGAGGTATCTCCCCAGCCAGCCTGGGCAGGGCTGTGGCTCTCTCCTGCCTGTTCACAGAGCTGGTTTGGTGCTTCCTGGCTACCAAGGCAGGGAGCCCCCAGGAGCCCTGGGAAGGCTGAAGGGCCTGGCTGGGAAGCACTGGAAACCTCGTACTTGAGCACTTTGAAGGGCCTCAGAGTCTGGTATTGATGTTGACCCAAAATCCACCTGGGTTTCATTTAAACCCAAACCTGGGCTCGGCAGTGCAGGGTTCAGAGCTGGAATCGGTGCTCTGAGAGCTCTTTTCCAACGTGAGCAATTCCATGATCCTGGGATCACACCTGTGTTACGTGCAGCCTTGGAGCAGGTTTGTACGTGACAGGGTGCTGCAGTCATTAATGAGGAGACTTGTGGCAACTCCAGGGAGTTCTCAGGCTGTTGCTGTTGGGATTCTTGTTCTGACTGGTAAAACTCTTCACAACAAACAGCCCTGGAGCTGCTCCGAGGACGCTGTCACTGTTCATAATTAATTAATACCCTTCTTTTTGCCTTGCAAAGTGTTTGGGAAGTGGATGCAAAGCTCTCCGGGGCAGCCCAAAGGCAGGGAGCGGGCAGGAGCCAGGTGAGCTCCAGGGCTGGCTGTACCTGCTGGGCCACATCCGTGTGCCGGCAGGTTCTCGGAGTGGATTGGGAAGCTCAGTTTGCCAGGAGTTTCCCATCTCACAGGTCACAGCTCCGTGCTCAGCTCACCGGGACAGCTCAGGTGGCCTGAGCTTCGTCCCGTCCGTTTTGCTGGGGCTTGGGGTGCTCCAGGACTGGAAAAAAGCTTTTTCCCTGAGCCATCAGCCATGGAGGCCGTTCCCAGTTCAAGTGGTGTGCCACGTCCGGGTGAGTGGAAGGGCGGGAAGGGGAAGTGCTGGGCAGGGAAGCAGCTGAGGTAGAACAGGGAAAAGAGAAAGTGAGAAGGAGCAGGCTGGGCTGTGGGATGGGGTTGTTGTCCATTCTCTGGTGCATCCAAGTCCTTGGCAAAGTCCTGAGAGCACCTGAAGTGTTGGTGTCCTGGTGTTGGACAGTCTTTGAGCTGAGTGAGTGGAGGCATGAGACTGGAATTGATTTTTAGGGCTTTAGCTCTGGAATGAATGGTAGGACGTGGTGGAAGCTGCTGCTTCCTGCAGCATTTTGGAGGATTTTTCTGGCTCTGGTCTTGGCATATTCCCATTGCAGTGCTGAAGGGATCAACACCCAAAGCAGAGGTGCAGGGACCGGGACCGAGGAGCTGCTTTTGTTTCCTGGGAAAAGGTGTTTTTCACAAATATTCTGGATTTAAAATAAACCACTGCCAGGCTACAGAAACCTCACTCCAGTGTTAACCAGCTTTTACGCAGCTGACAACACCTCTCCCAAAAGAGTTTACATTCAAATGGAGTGAGATTTGTCCAGTCATGCCCTTGATTTATCTTTTTCCTACTTGATCTCTTCTGTTTTGTGAGAATGGAAAGGCAGAGTGGAATTCAAGGCTGAAGGTTTTCATGGAAGGAATCTTTTTGGGAACTGATATGGGAAAGGAGAGCCATGTAAAGAGCAAAAAACATGGAATCCCAGACTGGTTTGGCTGGGAGGGATCTTAAAGCTCATCTTGTTCCACACCTCTGCCATGGGCAGAGACACCTTCTACTATCCCAGCTTGCTCCAAGGATTGAGTGAATGAATTCAGGGAGATAGTTCAGCCCTTGCCTTCTCTTTAAAGAGGTTGTGTGGCTTTTATTGGGTTAAAATACTGCTGTTAAAGGTGCGGGGTGTTCTGCTGGGCAGCATCTCTCCCTCCAGGAATTGTTGCCAGCCCACACTTGGTTTGTGGGAATTGAATGTTGGTGCTTATTTTCAGGAGTACCTGATTTGAGCATACGAAAATTTCAGGGAAATGAATGTAGGATGCAGCAATCACATGTGGGTGTTAAATATTGCTGAGGAGCTTTGGAGCGGGAACCGGTTCACTCTTTGTTTATAAAGTGCTGCTGTGGGCGCATGACACACACACGCACCCCAGACCTGTTTGCTGGGACAGCCTGACACTGAATTTCCATCCCCACGGCATCACACCACATATCCTGAGCTCAGGAATGGGAGCAAAGGTCAGTCCCTACTGCCAGCACCCCGGACAAGGTGGAAATGAGGCCAAAGTGCAAAGTGCCTCAGCCCTGAGCCTGTGTCACGGGGCTGTGGCAGGGGGAGACACCTGAGGGGAGGCACGGTTTGCAGTTTATTCTCCTGGTATTGGATTATTCTCCCTTCTTGCTGCTGGGAATGGGAATGTTTCATTCCTAAAGGTTTTATCAGTGTTGGGCAGAATCCTCCCCTGGCTGATTGGCTGTGTGCCAGCTGGTAGATACTTTTACTGGAATTCAGACTTGAAGCAGCTTTGGCAGGGATTCAGCCTGGATCTGAGTTAGGGGATCCTCGGGGTCAAGAGCAAGGTCACTTGAGAGGAGCTGGGGTTCATTCATGTGCTGAGAGATCATAGGGCCAAACACAATTTCTGAGCAGAAAAAGGAGATGTACGAGTCAGAAACTTGTGGGCAGAACTTGTTCATCCCGTGGTCTGAGTTTTCTGAGGGCTCTGGAACAAGACA
The DNA here is from genome assembly GCA_013399875.1 of Gymnorhina tibicen. Taxonomy (NCBI): domain Eukaryota; kingdom Metazoa; phylum Chordata; class Aves; order Passeriformes; family Artamidae; genus Gymnorhina; species Gymnorhina tibicen. The sequence continues at coordinate 28,770 of VXAZ01004747.1, forward strand.
CATTCATGTGCTTTGTATGTCATTAGTAGAGGTGGATCCAAGAGCTGGAGAGGGACCCTGGACAAGAGCCTGGAGGGACAGGACACAGGGAATGGCTTCCCACTGCCAGATGGGATATTGGGAAGGAAATCTTGCCTGTGAGGGTGGGGAGGCCCTGGCACAGGGTGCCCAGAGAAGCTGTGGCTGCCCCTGGATCCCTGGCAGTGCCCAAGGCCAGGCTGGACATTGGGGCTGGGAGCCACCTGGGACAGGGGAAGGTGTCCCTGCCCATGGCAGGGGGTGGCACTTGGATGGGTTTTAAGGTCCCTTCCCACCGAAACCACTCTCTGATTCTGAGTCTTTTGTTGATAGATGGAGGCAAGAATAAATATTTTGTGAGCCCTTTGTGGCCCTGCAGTTGTGCCCCCTGAGGTCTGTGTGGGCCCACACTTGGGCTGGCCCCATTTGCTGGCACCAACACGTGTTTTTACAGAAATACCCTGGGCGGTTGTGTTTGCCTTGCAGGGAATTCACCTTGAAGCTCCCCAAAGTGCTGGAAGGTCCCTGGTTTAGCATGTGAAGAGGTTGGAATGAGGATAATAAAGGCAAAACTCCTTGTGCCACCTGCTCCATCCCTTGTCAGCTGGTTGGGAAGAAGGATTTCATTTTTGCTGCTCTCAGCTGGGCACTGCTGGCCCTGCAGTGTGGGGTCTGTGCTGGAAGGTCACTGCGGTGCTGTGACCACTGGACTCTGGTGGGGGCACAGGCCGGGCCGTGAGGGGAGGGACTGGCTCGTGCCCAGGGTTTTCCAAAAGCTGCCCTTGGCAGGCGAGGGGAGCTGGGAGAGAGTTAGGCTGAGACTGCTGGGAATTCCTTTAACACCTGTAACATCTTTTCCTTAGGTTATGCCTGCCGGAATATCTCCACCTCCAGTGCCCTCCAGAGTAAGTGTGAAGCCTTTCTATAAATCCTTTTTTTCCTTAAAATCCCTGGAGCGGGGATTTAAGGAGCTGATCCCACCCTGGTGTTTGTTTTCAGACAGAACCCACGTCAGCTGTGATATCAAAGGGGATGTTGCTGTCGTGCGCTTCAACACACCAAATTCCAAGGTATTGAAAATTCCCATTTAAGGCTAAGAACTTTTCTAACCTGCAGCTTTACAAGGTTGGGAGCAAAGGAGAAATAGGAAAAGGAGATTTGGGGATTTTAATGAGATATCTGAAGATGTCTCTTGGAGTATTTTGTGTGTGCTAAGCTAATTTGTTTCTCTCCCATATACAAGATCTTACTAAGTTCCAAATCTTAAGGAAAACTTTTAAAAAAATATAAATCTTGCCTAGTTCTTGGATATAAGGCAGTTAAAGAATGTGTCCATACTTCAGTGCTTTGGAATCCATAAACGCTTCCGATTCTATTATCATGAATACAATATAAATAGAACCAATTTTCATTTTTTAGGTCAATACAGCTGCAGTTGTTCAGGTATCAGGAGGCAGGAAATCTGTAAATGACATCTCAGGAATACATCTAAAAATTCATTTTGGGGAGTCTCATAACCAGTGGTGAATTTCAGATGTCATCTCACAGATGGAAATGCTCTTCATGAAGCAATGGTAGAGCTTGCAATGAATACCTGGTTTTTAAAGCTAAGCATCTGAGCTGCTCTGATATTATACTAGATACAAAGATTGAACTACTAGTGCTATGAAAAATCTTGTATTAATTGTAGCAGACCAGATGGTTTTTTTAATATAGTCCTTCGTTTTGAGCAACAGCAATGTCAGCTTTAAAATACCCTGTTTTCCGTGAGGATTTTGGTGGTACCTAAAGAACCCAGGCTGGATTTGTTCTGCTTGTTGCAGCCTTTCAGTAAAGCTGGAGGGATGTTGTCAGCCTGGTCTGGGGAAGGTGTCCCTGCTCGTTGCAGGGGGTTGGATGAGATGACCTTGAAAGGCCCCTTCCATCCCAAACCATTCTGTGATTATATAGAAAAAAAACAGTTCACGAGCTCATAAAATCAGTGTTTGGGGCCACAAATCCACCGGTGGGGAGGTTAAAGAGGAACTTCCTGATTAAAGATGACCTGCTGTAGGGTTTTATCCTGGAGTGGGTTTTGTGCTAGGACTAGGCTGAAGTAACTTGCAGCAGATCTGAGCTCCTGCTGACGACGCTGCTTTGCTCCCAGGTGAACACCCTGTCCAAGCAGCTGAGTGCAGAGTTCACCGACGTCATGAACGAGATCTGGGCCAACGAGGCTGTGAAGAGTGCCGTGCTCATCTCCTCCAAGCCGGGCTCTTTCATTGCTGGAGCAGATCTCAAGTAAGCACAGGGCCTCAGGAGCTGATGGAGCTGTCCCTGAAATCCAGCACTTTGTCCCTGACATCTCCCCGGGGTGAGGCACAGGCTGGGAGTGAAATCCACGTGCTCGGGATGCCAGAGTTGGAATGAAGTGAGGACCTCGGCAAAGAGGGATGTGGCGAGTCCTTAAACCCCTCCTGGCTGTGACACTTGGTCACTCCTTCCTGCCTGCTGGGGTGCAGCCAAGGAAACCCATCCTGGCTCCGGGGTGGGCATTGTCCTTCGGTCTGGGGTACAACGAGAGTGGATAATTCGCATGCAGGACTCGTTTCAGCTGGGTTGGAGTGCCTGGCAGCCTTCCAGCCTGGCCCCTCGCTTGGGCAGGGTTTGGCACTCTGCCCTGTGCTGAGCAGCCTCCCAGGCTCCCTGGGTAACTTCTCCAGGGTGTGGGATGATCCTGTGGGTGCCCACTGGGACCTGAAATGCCATTGGCTCCTACTGCTGACACTGACAGGACAGAATAGTTGTTTAAAGACTTTAAAAGCCAGAAGGCTCTGAGGAAAGAAGGTGAATTACAAATAGACCCTCCAAAACCATGTTACATTTTTGGCTGGCCTTGTCCAGGGACAGAGACTCTCTCCCTGTGCAGGAGGGAAGGAGGTGAGCAGAGCAAAGGCCAGGCTGTGTTAAGAGGTGCCTGCTGGCCTCAGCACCTCCAGCCTCCCAAAATGCTCCTGCCTGGCACAGGCTGCGAGCCTCCAGGAGAGTAATTGGCACAGGGAGTCTCTAACTGGCACTGTGGCATCAGAGCACTGGCCATCTGCTCCTCTGAAGAGTGATCCTGGGCTCTTTCCTCCACCCTTCCTGGCAAGTGCTTTGAGGCTTCCTATGACCCTTCCTCCTCTCCCAAAGGCTTCCAGAGCCCTGGCACAAGGGATCCCATTCAGTGCCTCAGGCACAGCCCATGTCAGTGTGCAGGGCCTGACCCTGCTGGGTTTGGGCTCCCTGTGTTGTCTGATCCAAAACTGGGGCCTAAGCAGCTCTTGCCTGCCTGTCAGGCACTGGAGACTGTGGGAAAACAGGGACAAACTCATCAAAACCTCTCATTTTCCTGCTGTTTTGTCGGAGCTTTTCCCGTCCTGATCCACCTCTCTCCTCCCCTCAGCATGCTTGAAGCCTGCAAGACTGCTCAGGAAGTGACTCAGCTCTCTCAGGAAGGACAGAAGATGCTGGAAAAGATTGAGCACTCTCCAAAGCCCATCGTTGCTGCCATCAGTGGCACCTGCCTGGGAGGAGGGCTGGAGGTACTGGACAACCCCGGGGCTCCCAGCAGGAGCGGGAGCTGACGCTGCTGGTTCTCTGATTATCCAAACGGTGCTGGCAGGACTGGTACTGCGAGAGGGGTTTGGGAGCTGACGAGGGCTCGTTACATCATGTAAATGAGTTTGTGGCAAGTTAATGGCTTGGTTGTGCTTCAGGGCTCTGCCATGTGAGTTCTGCTGCTGCTGTGGAAAGAGAGCAAATCAAATCTGAACCTGTGTGGGCCAGGCTAATATTTAGATGAGTGTCCCAGGGAAAACCGGCTGTTTCCAGCAGGCATTGGATCTGCATCAATGCTGCTGGCAGAGTTCAGCCTGGAAATTGCTGCTTTTCAGATGAAGTGAGTTTTGTATCCCAGCAACTTCCATTCTTTGTAGGGCTGCTGTGAGAGGGGTGAGTGTGGGGACCCGGCCAGGCTCCACCCTGCCGGCAACTCCGCTCCGGCACCTTGGCTGCATCTTCTGCCTTGTAACCTCCATCTAGGATTTTGTAAACTGCAGGGCTCTGCTAATTCCTGGAGCAGGGTTGTAATCTTGGGATGGAGTCTCTTCAGTTTGCACTGATTTCTCAGGCGGTCACAGCTTTTTACACCCACTGTGTTGACTCATCTGGACTTGGCAGTCCAGAGATAAACCAGGAATCTGTAGATGGGACTGTGCTCTTGGTGTGATGAATTAATTAAGCCCTTGATGGTCTAGGTGAGATTTAAAATCAGCTTGGGAGTTTGATGTTCATCTCATACCTGCTTGCTGTCATCCCCCAGAAGCCATCAGTGAGCACAGAGGGAATTTGGGCAGCTGGATTAAGGAATTGGGGCAGGGTCATGGGGAAAGCTGAGGCAGTGTGTGGGAGAGAGCTGTGTGATGGATGCCCAGTTCTCCTGTGGCTTTTCACAGGGAAACTTTTCCTCGTCTCTTCCTTTTTTAAGGTTGCCATTGCCTGTCACTACAGAGTAGCAACAAAGGACAAGAAAACAGTCCTGGGAACACCTGAAGTGTTGCTGGGTCTCCTGCCCGGAGCAGGGGGCACTCAGAGGCTGCCAAAGATGGTGAGTAAGAGGAAAACCTGACTCTACAGCCCCTTCTGCCTGGAAAGTTCCCGCTCTGGAATCCTCTTTCTGCCTTTCCAGGTGGGCCTTCCTGCTGCCTTTGATATGATGCTGACTGGGAGGAACATCCGTGCGGACAGAGCCAAGAAGATGGGGCTGGTTGACCAGCTGGTGGACCCGCTAGGTCAGACACGGTGTCTCTCAGATCCTTGATGTGCTGCTGCCCGTCAGGGAGCCTCTCCCCTCACCAAAATGCGTGCAGAGGTCTCGTCCTGCTCTGCAGGGGAATCCCTGTTCCCACCTTACAAGCACAGGGACCTTGAAATGTGAGGCTGCTGCAGAAGCTGAGTGAACAGGAGAGGTCAGCATGGAGGGCAGGCCTGCTGATGCTCCTCCTTAAGCTAATTATCCAGATAAGAGCCCACATTCGTCATTGATCATGTCAGAGGACAGATTGCAGCCCCTAATGGAAGGACAATAGATGTCTGTATTTCTGCAGCCTGCAGATGGTAATCCCTGACAGGAGCTGGAGCAGGCAGCCCCCATGGTTTAGGCACTCCTAATTGCCAGCTGGCTGTCAGCTGAGTGGAGAAATTCCCTGCAAACTGCAGGATTCCAAGTGCTGAGCAGGCTGCTGAATAATGTCTTGCTCCCAAAGTTCTTTCACTAGGGCAGCTTTCTTGGAAGGTGACTAAATGGAGGCGTTTGAGGACTAAACCCCCCAGAGCCTCCTGAGAGGTGTGATCAGCCCCACCCAGGACTTAGGATGGAAGCCACTGCTCCAGCTGGCACTGCCATGGAGTTGGAGGGTGCCCAGCGTGGTTTCCCCAGGCAGGGCATGGCCAGAGCACACCGGTGGTGCTGAAGAAAGTAAAACGAACCAAAAGGTGCTGCTGCCCACCCTGAGCAGTGCCAGGGAAGCCCTGGTGTCCGTGCTGTCCCACAGGCCAGTGCTGGATCACAGGATCATGGAATGGCCGGGGTTGGGACGGACTTTAAAGCCCATCCAGTCCCACACCTTCCACTGTCCCAGGCTGCTCCAAGCCCCATCCAGCCTGGCCTTGGGCACTGCCAGGGATCCAGGGGCAGCCACAGCTGCTCCGGGCACCCTGTGCCAGGGCCTCCCCACCCTCCCAGGGAACAATTCCTTCCCAATATCCCATCTATCCCTGCCCTCTGGCAGTGGGAAGCCATTCCCTGTGTCCTGTCCCTCCATCCCTTGTAAATAGTCTCTCTCCATCTTTCCTGTCAGCTCCTTCAGGCACTGGAAGGCTGCAGTTAGGTCTCCCCAGAGCCTTCTCTTCTCCAGTTCAACAATCCCAACAATCCCAATTCTCTCAGCCTTTCCTCACAGCAGAGCTGTTCCTCTGATCCCCTGGTGCCTCCTCTGGGCTGGCTCCACATCCTTCTGCTGCTGGCCCCAGGGCAGGGGCAGCTCTGCAGGTGGGGTCTCACCTGAGCACAGGGGCAGAATCCCCCCTTTCCTGCTGCCCATGCTGGGGGAGCAGCCCAGGATATACAGATATCCTTAGCTTACATTTAGCTGTATTCATGCTTATAAAACAGATCTGTGCTTCTCAGGCTGGAGTTAAAATTGCCTGGATAAACTTTCCCACTTGATACTTGCTTAGAAGTGAATTGGTTTTTAAGAGCCAGCAGATGTGGCTTTTTATTACCCTACAGTGCTGAAAGGAAACGTGAGCTTTGTGAGGAGCTGCTGGGAATCCTGGATCAGCCCGGAGAAGCACGTAGGAGGAACACAGAAATACAAATTATATGCAAACGTTGCATGTATTCCTTGTTATCCAAACAGCAGCCAGCGCCAGGAGGGCTCCTCTTCGCTCTGTGTCTGGGGAAAGCAGCTCTACCTGGGGTGATGCTTTAACTGATGACAGAAAGCTTGGAAGGAGACAGACACCATCAATCAGGAGGCAATTTCAGGGCATGCAATCAGTTCTCCTTCAGCAAGGAGCTCTGCAGCATTCCCTAGATCCAATTCTGGCATGTGCCATTTATAAAAGAAAGCAGATGGGAGTGGACAGCTCAGAGCTCCCGGGTTAGGACGCAACAAAACACTGGGAATTAACTGCGGGTAAAGTAAACCCACTTTGTGTGAATGGTTCTCACAGCTCAGACTTTGAAATGAGCAGCAGTTTTCTTCAGAAAAGAGTATCACAATCCAGCACTTGTTAATGTCTGCAAGCTACTGGAAACGAGAAATCAGGGATTGACATCTTGTAGCACATCAGGTCATAAGGCTCAAGGTCTCAGCCTTGAATGGTGAGAAGAGAATTTGGAAGCTGGTGAAGTCTGAGATCTCAACTCCCAGATGCTCTCAGGTTTCCAGTGAATTCTCTAAAACCCACTGGGCGTTGCTGAAATGTAGATTATGCAGCAGCTCTGAGCTATGTTTTGTCTGCTGCCTGTAAAATCAACGATGTTGTTTTGTTTGGCCTGTTTTGCCTTGGACTGGCTCTGACATTGTGCCAGGACAGGAGGGAGACTCCCACAGGGAGCTTCCCTGAGCTGTCAGAGTGTTTGTGCTGCTTTATCTCCTCCTTGCTGAGAGCCTCCCCCCACAGGGAGCAGCTTCTGGGGTCTGCTGGGTGCAAACCCTCAAGTTGTTACACAGGGAGGGGTGAAACAAAGGGGCCACAGAGATGCTCAAAGAGCTGGAGCCCCTCTGCCATGGAGCCAGCTGGGAGAGCTGAGGGTGCTCACCTGGAGAAGGATCCAGGGAGAGCTCAGAGCCCCTTGCAGGGCCTGAAGGGGCTCCAGGAGAGCTGGAGAGGGACTGGGGACAAGGGCTGGAGGGACAGGACACAGGGAATGGCTTCCCACTGCCAGAGGGCAGGGATCGATGGGATATTGGGAAGGAATTGTTCCCTGGGAGGGTGGGCAGGCCCTGGCACAGGGTGCCCAGAGCAGCTGTGGCTGCCCCTGGATCCCTGGCAGTGCCCAAGGCCAGGCTGGATGGGGCTTGGAGCAGCCTGGGACAGTGGAAGGTGTCCCTGCCCCTGGCAGGGGGAGGATTATATGACCTTTAACATTCCCTTCCCAGCCAAACAATTCTGAGATTCTATGATTAAAGCTTTAAAACTGAGGACCTCAGCCTTTTGTGGAGGAGGAGGAGAATAGTGGGAGCTGAAACAGGAGGGAGTTTCTGGGTTTGGATTTTACCTGTCTCCTCTGTCGGGGTGTCTGGGGTGCCTTAGCTCTGAGGCCTCTGTGCAGCATCTGGGTGTGTTTGGAGCAGTTTGTATGAAGGTGAATGTCCCTGCCCAGCTGCAGGGACACAGGGTTGTAATCTCACCAGGTTTGTTCAGCCCAAGGTTGCACATTTAGCTCCAGGGTCTATGTGGTGGCCCTGTGCAGCTTCACCAGGCACTGCTCTGTCATTAATGACTCAGAGTTTGCCTTTGGCAGCATCTCACAGCTGCCTGTTCAGCCCTGTGCTGTGTCCTCCTGTCCTGATGATACAATTGTCTGGAAATGAGGAGGATTCCTGTGCCTGGAAGTTGTGCACCCTACCCTCAGAGGCTGCTGAAACTGGTTTTGTGGTGTCTTGCTTCACTGTGGGACAGCTTGAGGTTGGGCCAGGTGTTACGGGGTGTTGCAGTAGCTAAAGCAAGCGCAAGGTTTCCTGCACTGGGTTCAAAGGTTGGGGTTTGTTGGACAGTGGCTCCAGCACAGGTGATTTGCAGGGATTCAGCACTCCCGAAATGCTCTGTGTGTGTGTAACAGCTCAGCGTTGGCAGTGTGGTGGGGCACACTTGTTCCACAGAGGAGAGGGGAGGTGCAGCAAGAGGGAGGGGAGGCAGAGCACCTCAGTTCCCTTGGGATTCCGGGTGCCTGCAGTTGTGGCAGGCAGAAGGTTTGAGGAGTAAAGGGCACAAGTGGCAAAAAGATGGTCAGGAGCTGAAGACACCTCCAGACTGTCATGGAACCTCTGTCCTTGGAGGTGTCCAGAGGCTGGCAGAAGGTCCCTGGGCAACCTGATCTGATTGCAGAGCTGGATGTAACTTGGCCCTGCTCCCACGGGCAGCTGACGTTCCAGCATTTCTGCACAATGCCCTCTGTATAAATCCCTTGGGGCCTTCGTATGGTCCCTGCTGAGCCTTTCCACCGTTGGTCATAACCGAGAGAAGCCAAACAGGAGCAGGGAATGGAGTGGGAGTAGTTCAAAGGCCCATCATGTTGTGGCTGGTCCTGGTTTCCCTGCATCCTCATCCCTCAGGGATAACTTGTGCTGTGTTCTCTGCTTTCCTCAGGGCCGGGAGTGAAGACTCCAGAAGCAAGAACAATCGAGTACCTGGAGGAGGTGGCCATTGGCTTTGCCAGGGGACTGGCCAACAAGACTGTGTCTGCCAAGAGATCCAGAGGGCTCATGCGGAGTAAGTCAGCATGCACAAATCCCAGGGGACAGTAGTGAGTGTAATCCAGCTTGGCTTTTCTGGGATGTGTTCGTGCTCCTACTTAATTCCATTTCAAAACCAAGTTATTTCATGTTGGAATCATCTCTCGAGCGATGTGGGGTGGTAGAGAACACAGTGCTCTGCAGATCTGGGCTTTGGCAGAGCTGGACATGGTGGCTCCTGAGGTTGCTGGAAGGGAGCCAGGCCTCAAGGAGTGAGAGGGCACAGGTACCTCCAGAGACCATCCATCTGCAAAGTTTTAGTGGCAAGTTCTGTACCAAGCTCGTGAACTCAAGTGGGAAGAGGCACAAGGGGCTGCTCCGTGCTGGTCCTCGATAGCACAGCCCAGAAATGGGGACATTTCTGGGAATTCTGTTTCCCGGGGCTCAGTCTGTCACCAGTTGTGTTAGGAGGACACTTCAGCCCTCAATGAGACTCATCCATGGAACAGTCCATGGAAACCCTCTGAGCAGACCCTGCTGCCTGTGCCTGGGTTTCAGGTGCACGTTTCTAGTGCAGATATTCACATTTGCATTGCCTTACCTTTGCAGTCCATCCTGGCAGGCTGGCTGTGCACCAGCACTGGGCTGACCCCTGTTCTGTCCCACCTTGCAGGGCTAACAGACTATGCCACGGCTCTTCCCTTCGTGAGGCAGCAAGTTTACAAGACAGTGGAGAGCAAAGTTCAAAAGCAAACCAAAGGACTCTACCCTGCTCCTCTGAAGATCATCGAGGTAACCCCCCTGCGAGGTGGGAGGAACTGCAGGGCGGGTGGATCTGTGGGATAATGTGGGACAGGCAGAGGGAAGGTGATCCTTCTTTGGAGTCAAACCAACATCCTGATCCTCACAGAGATCAGTCCCGAGGAGTGCTGACTGTGGGATAGAATTCAGAATCACTGCCCAAAATATGATCACCAGTTTATGGGTACTGGTACCAGTGAGGAGTAAAGCAGGAATCCCAACTGAGGGAAGGCTTAGCTGGAATATTTTGTCCATGAAACTTTCAGCTGTGGTTTTCCCAGGTTTTCTATACAGTCTCTGAAGAGTTCAGGGGACCTGTTTGACACTGTAGAAATAGAAATTGCTGTAATTTTCATAGCACTAACTACATAATACATTATTAGTCCCCTGTGTTACACAGACATCCTGTTACAGATGCTCTGTGATTGAATCCCTGTTGTGAAATGACTTTTCACTATTGAAGTTGTTGCCAAGACTTCTCTAAAACCTGTGAAGGATTTGGAGAGCAGTGACATTACAGGAGCACAGTTCCTAAAACCACAAGGGATGGCTAAAAATGAACCTGGTGGTAAACTCCTCACCTGTCCTGTGCTAGAAGGACAGGGTGACACGGCTCTGCTAAGAGCAGCAGGGACAGGACTCAGGGAGTCTGAAATGTGCCTTGAATGTTGGGGAGGGGTCACTGGAGACAACAGGGAATCCTGTTAAAGTGTGTGTTTGCAGCATGACTGAACTGTGCTGTGTCTTCACTGCTTTTGGATTAGGTTGTAAAAACTGGTCTGGATCAGGGGAATGATGCTGGATACCTCGTTGAAGCCCAGGTAAGGAGAGGAGATCCTGGCAGGGATCAGGTAATGGTGTGGTCAGGGGATCTGTGTGGTTACACACAGAGGGTTCATCACAGCCTGCTGCTCATCCCGTTCCAGCCCCTGCCATGGGCAGGACACCTTCCCCTATCCCAGGTTGCTCCAAGCCCTGTCCAACCTGGCCTTGGGCACTTCCAGGGATGGGGAGCCTCAACTCAAACCACTCACAGGCAGGCCCAGTGTGGGTGATTGGTGCTGCTCCTCCTGGCTGGGGGAGCAGAGCTGAAGTTGCACACCCCCTCTAGGAGCTGGCTGTAGATATTTCATCTCACTCATCTGACCATGCTGGCACATGGGCCTCATGTCCTAAACACCATCCACTCCTGCTTGAGCTTTGCTGGGACACAGGGAAAACTGGAATAGAGTTTAATTGAGGGTGTAGGACAGACTGTGGTGGGCAGGTCCAGGGCTGGAGCAGGCAAGTGTCCTCCCCAGCAGCTTGTGTGTGACCCGTTTATTCCACACACACACACAGTCTTTGTTTTCCTCAGCCATCCTCATCCCTCCATTTCTCTGCCATAATAAACAACCTATCCCTAATTATTTTTTCCTCACTGGTCCTGTTTTTGCCACAGTTGTGTTCAAATTTGTTATTTCTGGTGCCACAGAGGTAATTGTGGCTGTGCACAGTCACAGGTGGGGTTACCTGGGCACTGCCAGCTCTGCAAGATTGAGTCCCCAGCAGCCTCACATTTCCATCTGATTATCTCTGTATTTGGGTCGTTGCCCCTTAAATGCTGGTGAAACCCATCCATCTCCCACTTCCCTGATGTGCTTTGCAACTCTTTTTGTTCCCTTCTGCTGCCAAGGCCTGGTCTGAGCCGTAGCTGTCACCTTAGCAGTGCCCTCCTGGCTGTGCCCCATCCCTGCTGGTTGTGCATTCCACCCACGTTTGGTCTGGTGCTGGATGAAAGCCTTGGGATACTCTGTTCCTTACAGCAGAGAATGAATGGGTTTTTTCCCAGGAACAGCAGCAGGATGGAGGCCTTCCCAGAACCCCTGAAGAATAATAAGTGTCAGTGTCGTGACATTTTTACTGCCTCCCTCTCTCCCCCAGGACAGGAGTTTGCAGATTCTCTTCTAGGCTTTGTTTCGGCTATTTCAGCTCGCAGGGCAGTGGTGAAGGAAGGTACAGCCTGCTCCAAACCACATTCCCTGCTTTTCCTTGGAGGACTTGCCACAGACAACCTTGGTTTTGTGTGTGCTTGTGCTGTCTTTGTGTTCCTCAGAACATTTGTGCTGTGGGCCGGGAGGTTATGCAGGCCTTAGATTTTGTTGCCGGTGATCCTCTGAAAATGGGATCAGGCTGCTGCTGTCAGAGAGAACTGACCTGTTTGTAAAGGTTTTTGTCAAAGCCTGAGGACAGGGTCCTTCCTCCTGGATCTGTGGGGACAGTGGCCCCAAATAATGTAGGATGCATGTGGGTAGGAAGGGTCTCATGTCAGGGAAATCCAGCCCTGTCACTGAGGAACTGGAATCATCAAATCCCAGAATGGGTTGAGTGGGAAGGGACCTCAAAGCCCATCCCATTCCACCCTGTGCCATGGGCAGGGACACCTTCCNAGCCATTCCCTGGGTCCTGTCCCTCCAGCCCTTGTCCCCAGTCCCTCTCCAGCTCTCCTGGAGCCCCTTTAGGCACTGGAAGGGGCTCTGAGCTCTCCCTGGATCCTTCCCTTCTCCAGGTGAGCACCCCCAGCTCTCCCAGCCTGGCCCCAGAGCAGAGGGGCTCCAGCCCTGGGAGCAGCTCCATGGCCTTCTCTGGACTCTCTTCAGCAGCTCCACATCCTCCTGCTGTTGGGGAGGAGGAGGTGGTGCAGGGTGGGCTGTGCTGAGCCCAGAAGGTGCCCCTCCTCGGAGGTGACCTGGGCCCTTGTCCCTTTTCTATCCAGATTGTTCACCTGTGCAATCACACAGTGCCTGTCTCTCCACTTGCCACGTTTTTGATGTGCTGGCACTGCTTGATGCCAAACTCTGCTTCCCTCTTCCCTTTCTTGCAGAGCTTTGGCCAACTTGCAGTGACCAAGGAATCCAAGGCACTGATGGGGCTCTACCACGGGCAGGTGCACTGCAAGAAGAACAAGTTTGGGACACCTCAGAAAGAGGTCAAGTAAGTGCCAGTGTGGGATGCCTGAAGGAGCAGTTGGAGGACCCCTGAAAGGCTCCTGGGAGTGAGTGGGCTGGAGAGCTGTGTATCACAGCAGAGGTTTCCAGCCTCCAGAGGCTGACCCACTGCAGCTTGGAGGCCTCACTCCTGTGTGGCCTCACTCGAGTGGTGCCTGGGTGGATGGCAGGAGCTGTGTGAGTGACAGCAGCAGTGAGAATTCTGCCATGTCCAGCTTTGAATGTGTCCCCTTGGTCCTTCCCTGCAGGACTCTGGCTGTGCTGGGAGCGGGGCTCATGGGAGCCGGGATCGCCCAGGTTTCCGTGGATAAGGGCATCAAGACCATTCTGAAGGACACGACACAGAAGGGCCTGGACAGAGGCCAGCAGCAGGTCTACAAGGGGTATGTGAGTCCAGGGGGATTTGCTCTGCTGGCATTGGGCTGCCTTTAGCCACAATTCTCCTCTGCTGTCAGCATCAGGAACTCCTGACACTGCTGTTCTGCTGGAGGAGCCATTGGATGGCACAGAAAATTTTCAGGTTGTCCCCTGCAGTGTGCTGGGATATTGCTGTGGGATAGGCCCAGTGGCTCAGCCTTAGCTCTTTAGGTAGGCAGAGACCTACGTTTGGGTATTAGATTCAGCAGTAACTTCTAGAGCTAAGGAAGGAATAATTCTGGCTGCTTAAAGGCTCGTGTCAGGGGAGGCATTCCAGGGTTTTCTTTCTGGATTTCTTTCCATGTTCTCCTGGCTCTGCAGTAATAGTGCTCAGCTGTGTGTCATCAGGAATGTCAGGGACTGACCTTCAGCTGAGCTGTGGGAGCAGGACTCCCCTGTTTCCACATGGAAGGAGGGGTCAGAACACAGAGCGACAGTCCTGCAGGGTTGGAGATGGAGTTTTGGGTGCCAGCTCTGGGAGGGAGACAGGAGGGATTCCTGTGGTGCACCTCCAGCAGCCTGGCTGGTCCACTCAGGAGCTGTGACAGAGCTGTCCCTCCCTAGACTGAATGGCAAGGTGAAGAAGAAGAGCCTGACATCGTTTGAGAGGGACTCCATCCTCAGCAACCTGATGGGCCAGCTGGACTACAAGGGCTTTGAGAAGGCAGACATGGTCATTGAGGCCGTGTTTGAGGACATCAACGTCAAACACAAAGTGCTGAAGGAGGTGGAGGCCGTGAGTATCAGTCCTGAGCAGCCCCTGGGTGTGGCCCTGGGTGGTGGAGGGTCCTGGGCTGTGCTGCTGGATTTGTCCCCTCCTCTTTGTGCTGCAGTTGGGTTCTTGATACAAATCAGTTACACCAGGGCATGGGTGAGCATCATGGGCAGCCTTTCTGTTCACTGGGGACATTCCCTGCTCAGTAAGGAATGCTGAATGGGACAGTTCTGACATTCCCTGGTTCCTGGGAGTGCTCCAAAAAAAGCTTCCATTTGTTTGAGGACACTGATGTGACAGTGATGTCCTCTGGTATCTCCACACCTCGCAGTCCTTCACCTGCTGCCCCTCTGGTCTGTTCAAGGGCACACTGGGGGAACGGGGTGCTCCCTGCAGTGCCTCCTGTGGCTGCAGAGGCCTGGCAGGAACATGGAAGCTCTGGGACTGATATTGCAGACCTGGGGAGAGTTCAGGGCAAGTCAGAGCTGGCCGACTTGAACTATTGCTTTCTAATTAGTTTCTAGTGAGCAAGCCCAGTTTGCCTCGTTTGCCAGGGTTCCCTGGTGTTGATCTCCCAGGGCTCTGCACATCACGCTCTGGATCCAACTCTGGAGCCTGTGTGCTGACACAGCCCCTTCCACCCCTCCCAGGTGATCCCTGCTCACTGTGTCCTGTCCCTTGTTCCCCTCCCAGGTGATCCCTGCTCACTGTATCTTCGCCAGTAACACCTCTGCCCTCCCCATCAGCCAGATCGCTGCTGCCAGCAAGAGGCCCGAGAAGGTGAGTCCCCAGGGCCACGTGCCCTGTGCAGAGCTGTCCATGGCTTTAGGGACCTTCTGCTCCCTCCTCAGAACATGGCACAGCTCATCCCCTGCTCCCTGTGCAAGCTTGGAGCAAAGAGCTCGTGATCTTGGGGCAGGTGGGAGGGAGGGGAAGGTGGATTCACCCCAAGGGTGATGTTGGTGGGGCAGGTCAGCACACATCAGCACATGTTGGTGCACGTGGGGGCAGAGAAGCTGTGGAAGGTTGGAGCCAGGTGGGGCTTGGGCTCTGCTCCCAGGGAACAAAGGGACAGGATGAGAAGAAATTGCCTCAAGCTGTTCCAGGGCAGCTTCAGGTTGGACATCAGGAGGAATTTCTCCCTGGAAAGGGTGGTCAGGCATTGGAAGGGGCTGCCCAGGGAGGTGGTGGAGTCCCCATCCCTGGAGGAATTCCTGGACGTGGCACTCAGTGCTCTGGGCTGGGGACAAGGTGGAGATTGGGCACAGCTTGGACTCCACGATCTTGCAGGGCTTTTCCAGCCTCAGTCCCTCTGAGCAGGAGCACTGATCCCTACAGCCCCGAGGCAGCAGCGGGCTGCCCTGCCAGGGGTACCTGTGGTGCCCATGAGCGTGAGGTGACCTGCTGGAGGTTCCTGTCACCCTGCTGAGCCTCTTCCTCCTTTGCTGTGGGACCTCTGTTGCATCCAAATTGCCAACTGAGCCTCATTTGTTCATCCTTGCAAATAACATCCTCTTGCTGTTCAAATTGCCTGTGCCATGGCTCTTACGGGAAACTCATAGGAAGTCAGTTAACTAATTAGCGCATTTTCTTTAATTAGTTTTGCAGCCTGCAACTCAGCAAGGTGCCTCTGACTTACACAGGGCTTGGTGCCAAGTGTGGCTGCCAGGAGGCATGAAGGTGACACGCTGATGGCATGGTCACATTCAGCAAGTGAGGCACACAGCCGGATAATCTCCGCTTAAACGCTGCTCCCGGGGGAAGGCTGCACTTCCCTCTGGAATGAGTTTCTGGATAGAAGCCTTCTCATCCTTAAATTCACTTCCTCACCAAAGACATTCACAGGCAGCACACAGGGACTCCCTGAGGGCTGCTCCAGTCTGAGCCCAGCAGACACAGCAGCTGGGTGGGGCTGCCCTGCCAGCTCAGGTGCCCCTCCAGGTCCCACTGTGCCCATCATTTCCCTGGGGATGAGCTCAGGGATTCCCAGGCAGATTTGGCTGCCAGACTATAAAGTGGTCCTGTAAAAATTGTACTTTAATCCTCGAAGGCAGGAGCTTCTGGGTTTGTGCTGTGTCTTTGGGAAAACCAAGGAGAGAAGGGAATTGGAGAGCATTCCTGTCACAGAGGGATACAGAGTGTGGCCAGGGCCCTGCAGCCCATGCTGGCCTTCCCTCTGCACTCGACTTGCCCACCTGATTCCTCTGGGAGCCAGAACCCATCTGAACCCAGCTCTTCCCTCTGCCAGGTGATTGGGATGCACTACTTCTCTCCTGTTGACAAGATGCAGCTGCTGGAAATCATCACCACGGACAAAACCTCCCAGGACACGGCGGCTTCTGCTGTTGCTGTTGGCCTCAAACAGGGCAAAGTCGTCATCGTGGTGAAGGTGAGGGGACACTGCACACAGCAGGGGCTGGGTAATCATAAAAGGGCTTGTGCACTGAGTTGGGGGGTGAAACGTGGCTGTGCACACGCTGGCATTGGCTACTCCTCTGAGAAGTGAAAAGGGAGCTCAGAAAGGGACAAGTGCCCAGATGATCCTCACGTGTCTCTCGGAGCAGCCATGGAAAGCCACCAGGCACAGGTGCAGGGCCAGCACGAGGAGCTGGCACTCCTGCCCCACACAGCTTCCAGGGCATCCCAGACAGAGCAGTCTGGACAGGACTGTCACCACCTCAGCTCCCTGGCAGGCTGCAAGGACAGAGCGTCAGTGAGCAGGAACCCTCCTCTGCCTGGGTTAGATCTTGGGAAGTGGGGCAGGAATACATGGAAAAGTGGATTTTAAATGAATATTAGGGAGAAATTCTTCCCTGTGGTGAAGGGAGGGTGGGGAGGCCCTGGCACAGGTTGCCCAGAGAAGCTAGACACATCCCTGGAAGTGTCCAAGGCCATGTTGGATGGGGCTTGGAGCAGCCTGGGACAGTGGAAGGTGTCCCTGTCTTCTCCCTGATTCCTGAGGTTGCCAGTGATGCTGAGCACGTCTCTCCTGTAGTGCTGGGAAAACTGGTCATTAAAAAGTGCTCTGAGCAGCTCCAAAGGCCAGTGGCGACACAGGTGCTGCTTCCCTGAACCTCATCCCCACCTCAGCTGCCTCCCTGACAGGGAATTTGCAGCTCATCTGTTGCTTCCTGACTTTGTGGGGAGCAGCAGAGGTGGAACAACTGGCTTATGCTGGTTTCTCTTGTGCTGAGCTCCATTTCCCTCACCAGCCTGTTGGGCTTGGTGAAGCAGCAGCCTGCTCTGGGCCTGCAGGCATTAGTTCAGATAAAAATACTGGGATGGGAACTTCCAGGGAGTAAGTTCATGGAAGCCTGCAAACACCACTGAGCTCTACAGGGGAAAAAACCCCAAACCTATTCTAACAGTCAGTACCAGAGTGTTGGAGATGGGGCTTGGGGTGTCTGAACTGCAGCTTGGGCTGGGAACCACAGTTCTGGTGCTGCCAAGAACTCACCTCCCTCCCTGCTGCACTGCTTTTCCCAGGATGGGCCTGGATTCTACACCACCAGGTGCCTGGGGCCGATGCTGTCCGAGGTGGTCCGAGTTCTCCAGGTGAGTGTCCCGTCAGCTACTGAGCATCCCCCAAATAGTCATGGAAATTGCTTCTTCCTTGGCCAGGGCTGGGGTCAGCGTGGGTGTGGGCAGGAGGGGATGTGGGTCACCAGCCCTGGGTCTTGTGGTTGTCCGCAGCCTGCTCTTGGCTCCTGTGTGCAGTCAGCTAATGGGGCTGGGCTCTGTGCCCCACACTGGCTTTCCAGGGCCTCATCCCGAGATCCCATCGCTTCCCCTCCTACCCTGCAGGAGGGCATTGACCCAAAGAAAGTGGATGCCATCTCCACGGCCTTCGGCTTCCCCGTGGGAGCGGCCACGCTGATTGATGAGGTGGGCGTGGACGTGGCCACACACGTGGCCGAGGACCTGGGCAAGGCCTTTGGCGAGCGCTTCGGAGGGGGCAGCATCGACCTCTTCAAGCTCATGGTGCAGAAAGGCTTCTTAGGTGAGCTGCTAAGCTGTTCCCAGCTAAAGGGTGTCCCCTCTGCTCCAGGGAGAGCACCAGCATCCATCAGCCTCTCCTGCCCCAGGCAAGAGCAGTGGGAGAGCAGCCCTGGGAACGGGGCAGGAACCCCTCCCACAGCAGTGGTGGTGTTTGTCCTCTGGACCTAGAGAAGGCATTAGGGCCTGGCACAGTGACAGCATCTTGCCAAGGGGTCAGGTGGAGCTGGGTCCCTTCCCTCTGCCCCTACTGAGGCAGCAGATCTGTGCTCTGAGGTGCAGAGTGCTGGGAGGATCTGCTCCAGGAGAGGAACAGCAGTCACAAAACAAGATCCAAGGTGTCAGGAGGAAACAGGACACGTGGCGGGAGGTGACTTGTCTGCTTTGATCCCCACAGGTCGCAAGGCAGGGAAGGGCTTCTATGTGTACCAGGAGGGAGTGAAGAACAGGAATGTGAATTCTGGCATGGATGAGATCTTGGAAAAGTTCAAGGTGCCAGCGAAGCCTGAAGTGTGAGTACCTGAGTGTGACTGTGAGTACCTGTGTGTGAGGGAAGGGTGGGGCTGGCTCATGCCCTGCCCAGCTCCTTGTGCTCTGAGCAGCAGCACGAGGTGCATCAGGTGGCATTGAGGGCGATGATGCTGCAAGGGCTGGAGCCCCTCTGCTCTGCAGCCAAGCTGGGAGAGCTGGGAGTGTCCAGCCTGGAGAAGAGAAGGATCCAGGGAGATCTCAGAAGCCCTCCCAGTGCCTAAAGGGGCTCCAGGAAAGCTGGAGAGGGACCTGGGACAAGGGTCTGGAGGGCCAGGACACAGGGAATGGCTTCCCACTGCCAGAGGGCAGGGATGGATGGGATATTGGGAAGGAATTGTTCCCTGGGATGGTGGGGAAGCCCTGGCACAGGGTGCCCAGAGCAGCTGTGGCTGCCCCTGGACCTCTGGAAGTGTCCAAACCAGGTTGGATGGGGCTTGGAGCAGCCTGGGACAGTGGAAGGTGTCCCTGCCCATGGCAGGGGGTGGCACAGGATGAGCTTTAAGGTCCCTACCAGCCCAAATGCGTTTGTGATTCCATGACATTGCTGAACGCCCAGGCTGATCAAGCCCTTTTATTCCAAATCCACCTGGACACAATCGTGAGTGCCATGCTCCTGGAAAACCTGCTCGAGCACAGAGGTTGGACTAGAGGAGCCCCAGTGGTCCCTTCCAATCTCAGCCATTCCCTGATGCTTAGTGCCTGCTTCTGGACACCTCACAGAGCTTAGCCCTGATCCTCCTGTGGATTGGGACACTCCCAGGGAGGCCATTCCCACCCCTGGCCTGGCTCTGTGTCCCACCTGTGCTGGCCTGACGTGCTGTCCCTGCCCAGCCCTCACAGCCTCTGTCCTGCAGCTGCTCGGACGAGGACATCCAGATGCGCCTGGTGACGCGCTTTGTGAACGAGGCGGCCATGTGCCTGCAGGAGGGGATCCTCAGCAACCCCGTGGAGGGGGACATCGGGGCTGTGTTCGGCCTGGGCTTCCCGCCCTGCCTGGGAGGTGAGTGCTCTGGGCTGGCCTCCGGGCTCCAAAGCTCCCCGTGGGCTGCAGCCACGTGGCAAGGCAGGAGTGAAGGCCGGGTTTGAGCTGCAGCCTGAGGAAATGGCCTCGAGCTACATCAGGGAAGGTGTAGGTTGGATATTGGGAACAATTCCTTCATGGAAAGGGCTGTCCAGCCCTGGCACAGCTGTGCAGAGCAGTGGTGGGCTCCCCATGCCTGGAGGGATTTTAAAGCTCTGTGAATGTGGCACTTGGGGAAGTGGGTTAGTGGTAGTCTTGGCAGTGCTGAGGCATGTTTGGACTCAATGGTCTCGAAGGGCTTTTCCACCCTAAGTAATTCCATGATTCTGATGCTGTCTCTTGCCACTGCTGCTGGAGTTCACCAAGGGCTCTTGACCCGACGTGGTGTTTCTGCCACGTGCCTGGTACTTTCCCTCCTTGAGCCAAGTTCAGACTGAGGGAGCAGCCCCAAGGGACTTCTTACAAGGGCCTGGAGGGACAGGACAGTGGGAAATGGCTTCCCATGGTTAGATAAGATATTGGGAAGGAATTGTTCCCTGGGAGGGTGGGCAGGCCCTGGCACAGGGTGCCCAGAGAAGCTGTGACTGCCTCATCCTGAAGTGTCCCAAGGCCAGGTTGGACAGGGCTTGGAGCCACCTGGGATAGTGGGGGGTGTCCCTGCTTACGGCAGGGGTGAGACTGGATGGGTTTTGAGGTCCCTTCCCACCCAAACCATTCATGATTCCATGATTATCCATGTCCCAACTTGTCTCCAGCACTCGAGTGCCTCTGCCCAGCTCAGGTGAGCAGGGAGCAGAGTCCTGGGTTACCCTGATGAGAGACTGGGGGGTCTCTCGTAGAGAAGGATGAATGGGACAAAGCCGTTGTTTCTGGATGCTGGGACCCTTCCAGGCACCTCGGTGCTTCTCCCTTCCCATCCCCACTGTGTCCCTGTCCCCGCAGGTCCCTTCAGGTTCACGGACTCCTACGGCGCCCGGCAGCTCGTGGACAAACTGCGCAAGTACGAGGCCGTGTACGGCAGCCAGTTCACACCGTGCCAGCTCCTGCTGGACTACGCCAACAGCCCCAGCAAGAAATTCCACCAGTGAGGTGGTCTGGTGACACCCTGACAGCTCCTCCAGCCGGGCCCTGGCTCCCCGCAACACCCCATTCTCTGTAGGTTAATCTCCAAAGCTCCCGGGGGAGGAAGGGAAGGAAGGAAAGAAGGAAGGAGGGGGGGGCTGCAGGTTGCCTCATGGCTTGTAGTCATTTCAAGTGCCTTATCAGCCACTGTGTGTTGGGCACATCCGTCCCATGCCAGCCTGGGCCTGGAGGTCCGTGCTGGGGGAGGGAATTCCTGCTGCCTTCACCTCCGTGCCACGGCCTCCAGAGCTCCCAGTGGGGCCAGTAGCATCCAGCATGTGGCTGGAGCTGAGGCCTTGCCTTTCCATGAACATCCACCAAAATAAAGCCCCATCTCCTGGGTTTGGACTCCTGCTTCTCCTCCCATCTCGCTGAGGGAACGGCTCGAGTCGGGAGTGACTGGTTCAGGCAGTGCTCTGGGCAGGTGTGACTGGTTCAGGCAGGAGTGACTGGTTCAGGCAGTTCCCTGGGGTCCTGTCCATGTGGGCTGGGACCCGTGGAAGGGCAGGATGGCAGCAGCAGGACAAAGCACTGTCACCTCTGCCTTCACGCAGGGGCCGTGAGGAGCCTCCAGCTCCCTCTGCCGCGGGGTGATCCTGGCAGGTGATCCTGGCAGATGGCCCCGCCTGTAATTGCAGATCGAGCAGCCAAAGGCCAGAAGGGCCCCCCGTGGGGAGAGCGCAAGTTAAACTAAAAGGCTTTAAATCTCCAGGCACCTGTCACTGGCCTGGCCCCCCCTCCCTGGCTTCCTTTCCAGCTTCCAGCCATTTTCCTGCGCCCTGGCAGGCCTTGGGCCAGGAGCTGAATGCTGCTGCTCTTCGTGTCACCTCTCCCTGTTTCTCAAAGCTCCCAGACCAAAACTGGGCCAAGACATCATCTCATCCTGCCTCTGCTGCGTGCTGGGGGAGGCACGGGGCTGGTAACCAGCCTTCAGCCTTCCCAGGGAGTTCAGCATTCCCGGGACCTGCCCCTGCTCTGGTGGCAGGGCCTGGGATGCTGCTCAGGCCAAGGGGGCTTCCTTGCAGCCCTGGGCTCCCCCCAGCAACAGCTCCGACAGCAGCATCTGCCCTTGGAAGGGGCATGAATCCCTTCCCAAGAGCTGGGAAGGGTCTGCGAGGAGGGGAGAGACCCCTCAGAGCATCCATCCCCCCAGTGGCCACTGCCCCTCCTCCCCGAGCAAGGGCCTTCTCTGGGGGCTCGTTACTCTCCGGTACATTTATTATGCTAATCCACAAGGATTAAGTTAAACCAGTCGACGCAAAATCCAGTGTTTTCCAGCCCGTTGGGGCCAAAATTACTGTCCAGTGTTAAAACGGGGAGGGGGGAGGGCTGGGCCAGGGGGGAGGAGAACCTGCAGCATCGGAGAGGGATGGACGGGAGCGGGGCCGCCCAGAGCCGTGCTCCAGGGGACTTGGGGACCCCCCGTGCAGGCACTAGATCTTGGGGCGCCAGCCCTTGATGAACTGCATGATCTTCTTCACCTGGAGCTTGGTGAGGCGGAAGTCGTCGGCCAGGATCTCCTCGCTGAGCTGCACGAAGATGCTGCCGTCGATGCGCTCGCGGGCGAAGAAGCTCACGACGTCCTCGGAGAGGCCGATGAAGCGCAGGCACTTGGACACCTCCTCCAGCGACAGCGCCGAGAGGTCGGCGGGGGGCAGCCAGGCCGGGCTGTCCCCGCTGGGCCGGGGGGCGGCCGGCGGGGCCCCCCCGCCGCCCCGGGCCGCGGGCGGCACCTCGATGACCCCCTGGGCCAGGTACAGGCGGGTGACGCCCTCGGCCCCGCGCAGGACGGCGGGG